>JAWQEG010003066.1:0-231979 GCA_033782935.1 Petrolisthes cinctipes | reverse complement strand
CATATTTACCACCAACACTGTACGTACAGTCGGTGGCATAAGTCCTGTCGCCACATCTCCCAAGTTATGAAGTACAGAATGGAAATATAATAAACTTCACGGGCTACTAAACCGAAAAACAAAACAAAACAGAGAGGTATATTAAAATGCTCCTTGGATATTGTAATTCTGTATGTTAGTGAATGTGTTTGTTCAATGATTAATTATCCTCTATATATGTTATCCTACAATAAGCACTGAGTGAGGCGACACGACTTTTGCCACCGACTGTACAGCCGGCAGCATAAATTCGCGTCCATCTTGTGTACTTAATATTGCTAATATGACCAGATAGTTGCATTCTGAACCAGTTTTTGTTCCTACAACATACATAATTTACCATATGAGAACTATATCTGTCATCTTTGCATTAAAATTGTATTACAACATCACTATAGCTAATACATACGCAGGTGGAAATGAAGCGAACTTATGCTGCCGACTGTACTTGCCACTAAAACTGTTTCCCGTTGGCTTGAAGGAAGGCTGAGCTATGAAAGTCCTATAGAAACCTCAAAGGAGAAAGGTTATAAGAATGTGTGAAGGGAGATGGAAAAGGGGCAACGAAGGACGTGTGTGTGTGTGTGTGTGTGTGTGTGTGTGTGTGTGTGTGTGTGTGTCTGTGTGTGTGTCTGTGTGTGTGTGTGTGTGTGTGTGTGTGTGTGTGTGTGTGTGTGTGTGTGTGTGTGTGTGTGTGTGTCTCTGTGTCTGTCTGTGTGTGTGTCTGTCTCTGTGTGTATGTGTGTGTCTGTGTGTGTGTGTGTGTGTGTGTGTGTGTGTGTCATTGGGAAGGGAAAGGTGGGACTGTTGTGGCTTTCTTACACTGGATTATGTGGCTGAAAATATGTCCCGATTTATCCCTTGTCCCTCACCTTTACCCTGTTGCCCTACCCTTCCCAGTGTCATACCCCCCTCACTACACTTTCCATTCTCTCTTTCTCTCTAACCAAACCTAACCAAAGTTATCTTAACCCAATCAAACCTACCCAAACTTAACTTTACCTAATATAACATACCCAAACCTACACAAACTTAACCTAACCTAATCTAACCTACCCAAACTTAACCTAACCTAATCTAACCTACCCAAACTTAACCTAACCTAACCTAGGCTAATATCCCCAACCCAACCTATTCTATTCTAATCTAACCTACCCTACCCTACCCAACTCACCTCAACCCAACCTAACCTAGTCCAACTAAACCCAACCCAACCTCTCCTAACTTACCCTAACCCAACCGAGCTGAGAGAGTGGCCGGTAGTGATATTGAGGCGAGCGAGTATACAGAACAGAAATAGGCCAACTGGACCAATCTCTACCTAACCTACCGTCCCATTTTCCCTGGAACGGGCACATGGCTAAGCTAATCCCCTTATAAGAACCTTTCACTCACTCACCGTGGCCGGCCAGAGTTGTTTGGTACAGGACAGGGTTGGCTGAGGGGCTTCCAGGTAGTCTGTCTCCTTCACCCAACCAATAACAACAGGCTATACATATTATACGCTTCCCCTCCCCAACTTAATCGAAATTAGGAGTTGTGTCATATAGGGTCTGGTTATGCGAGAATATTATATTATAATTTAATTTATATAGCCTTCCCTCACCGCTGCTGTCAGCCGTCTGCTGTCACTATTGGCTGTTTATTTTATGCCCTTGTTTGTTTATAAGGTTGGTGAGGTGGAGTGAAGGAGTCACTTGGGGTCATAATGGGTGTTGACTTGGGACTCACAGTGAAGACACAAGGTATAATCATGTTGTCATTACTGTGAATGGGACCAAAAGGATACATTGTAAACCCAACATTTCAGCTCAACTTCACCCCTGTGTTACAAGTTACCCTTAGCCCTGGAGGTTTCCTTTGTATTGTGGATATATAAATATATACAGTATATATATATTTTTTTTTTCACACAAGATGGGAGGGAATTGTGGCAGTGGGTAGGTGGATGCTAGGTAAGGTACAGTACCATGCTATCGTCAACACCACGGATATTCTTGCCTATAGTCCTAAGAGTGAGTTGTATATTATGTAGACTACAGTGTATTGGGTGTGAAGACCAGCTGGAGTGAGTGGTGTGTCTTGGTGTGCCGGATGTAAGCGCCTCAAGCGTCCTGTTTCAGGCCAGCTGCTGTTCTGTCTTCCAAGACACCAACCACACCACACCACGCCAAAGCAACTTAACACGATAAACATATGCCAGTCGAGTGGCGAAGGTCGGGTCGTATCGGCAGGAAACTTGATAACTCGCTGTGTGTGGCTGGAATGACCGTCCACCACCCAGCAGCAGCAGATGGATGGCGTCTCCACCAGTCCTCATCACATACACAAATCAAGTCAACTCCACAACTTAAGGGAAAAACCTTTTGTTGGTGAATTGGAAAACTACTGATTCCTTCTATCTATGCCAGAAAACAGACACCCTCGATGGTACAGTTGCGGAAGGGAGTTTCTTTACCCCCATGGGAGTCCCTTTATACCCTATCACACACCTTTAGTTGACCATAATTCCATCTTGCTTAATCAGTATGTTACATTATGATTAAAATTTGCTGGCTACTCATCTTCCAATCATCTTCGTTACATAATTTACTAGCATTAATTTATATCTCTTCCATTACAAGACCAAGGAGTGTGCTAGGATAAGAGGCGTAAAGAAACACCCTTCTGCAACAGTACTGAAAGGGGATCTGTTTCGTGGCATAACTTGGAGGAATCAGAGACCTTCCAATTCACCAACAAAAAAAAAATCTCCCATTAACCACTAACCTTAATAATATGATCTTCCAGAGAAACATATTCCAATTTATCATATAATTTTGTCACACTCTTGCAAACCTAATGGGCCTCTGGCACGAAGAGGATCTAGTATTATGTTGTCTTAAGGGAGTAGAAAGTGTTGGTAAATCTGGAGCAAATGGTTCCTTCAAACTATTTCAAACAACAACAGACCACCATTATTTTTGTTAATCTGTTTCTGTTTCTTGGCATACTTTGGAGGAATCAAGGCGCTCTAAAGTACAGTCCAAAAAGTGTATTACCCCCTTAATGCTTGGTATATTATAATTGGTTAAAGTAATGTGTTTTTGTTCTTTCTTCTTCAGGTGTCTGACATGCGTGAAGACTTCAACAACTTACTGGCTGTGTTACCTGAGGGAATAATGACTGGTACTGCTGCCTTGTCTCCTACAAAACAAGCCCAGGTGAGTGAGTAACCTTCGGTATGGGTGTGTGGGAGGCCAGGGTCTTGATCTTGGCCAGGGTAACAGTAGCGAGCACAGCGAAATGTGGCACCACTGTGTTTGTGTACATAGCGTTCTTATAGTGGATAAATATTACAGAAGGAGTGAGTTCTGTCCATTCATATACTATTACTATGAGTAAACAGACACAGTGGTGCCACATTTTGCCTTACCTACAGGACCTTGTGCTCGTTACTAGTGGAGTTAACTGTACAGTACACAGGGATGGAAATAACGGAATATTGACACAGCTCAGAGGGGGACAAAATCATGTTAACAGTAAATAGGTTAAGAACCATCATCTAATGTACTGCTAGCAGATACTCAGTTTAAAACAACAATAACACATACATACACACACACGTCTAAGTACCATATTTTAATATACTACAAGCAGCTGCTCACTCTTCAATATAATAACACATATATATATATATATATATATATATATATATATTGATAAAACACAGACTGCTTATTCCTTGTCATTATTTTGTTAACAAACGTTAGCTACTGTTAAGGGGGTAATAAACCTTTGGTACTTTGGAGAGCCTTGATTCCTCCAAAGTATGCCAGGAAATACGACTAGATTAACAAAAATAATGGTGTCTTGTTGCTGGGAATAGTTTGGAGGAATCAGTTGCTCCAGATTTATTATCAACACTGTATATAATACCCCATTAACAAAAGAATGGTATATAATTATTTACTATACTATAGTAGGTGAATACAAAGAGAGAAAAATACACGAAAGCGAATGATGGAAGTTGAAGTGTAGAAGGAGAAGCGAACGAACTGATAGGATAGGCAGGTGTGTTGAAGGTAGACGAGTTAGCAGGTGGGACAGCAGTGGTAGGGGTAGTGGCTGGGATTGGGTGGGGGGGTGGGGTTAGCAGCAGGTGAGGGGGTAGTGGTAGGTGGGACAGCAGTGGTAAGGGTAGTGGCAGGGATTGGGGGGGGGTAGTGGTGGGTGAGACAGCAGAGGTAGGGGTAGTGGCAGGGATTGGGGGGGAGGTTAGCAGCAGGTGAAGGGGTAGTGGTGGGTGAGACAGCAGTGGTAGGGGTAGTGGCAGGGATTGGGGGGGGGTAGTGGTGGGTGAGACAGCAGGTGTGGGGGTATTGGTAGGTGAAACAGCAGTGGTAGGAAGGGGGCAGCAGTAGGTGTGGGGGTAGTGGTAGGTGAGACAATAGTGGTAGGGGTAGGAAGGGGGCAGCAGTAGGTGTGGGGGTAGTGGTAGGTGAGACAATAGTGGTAGGGGTAGGAAGGGGGCAGCAGTAGGTGTGGGGTTAGTGGTAGGTGAGACAGTAGTGGTAGGGGTAGGAAGGGGGCAGCAGTAGGTGTGGGGTTAGTGGTAGGTGAGACAGTAGTGGTAGGGGTAGGAAGGGGGCAGCAGTAGGTGTGGGGGTAGTGGTAGGTGAGACAGTAGTGGTAGGGGTAGGAAGGGGGCAGCAGTAGGTGTGGGGGTAGTGGTAGGTGAGACAGCAGTGGTAGAAGTGGGGGGGCAGCAGCAGGTGTGGGGTAGTGGTAGGTGAGACAGCAGTGGTAGAAGTGGGGCAGCAGTAGGTGTGGGGGTATTGGTAGGTGAGACAATAGTGGTAGGGGTAGGAAGGGGGCAGCAGTAGGTGTGGGGGTATTGGTAGGTGAGACAGCAGTGGTAGAGGTAGCAGTAGGAGTAGGAAGGGGCAGCAGCAGGTGTGGGGGTAGTGGTAGGAAGGGGGCAGCAGCAGGTGTGGTGGTAGTAGTGGTATAGGTGAGACAGTAGTGGTAGGGGTAGGAGTAAGGGGGGGGGCAGCAGCAGGTGATGAACCAGGACTTGTAGAAGGACAGCCTCGTGGGACCCGATAGAAAAGTAGAGTAATACCTCGTGTAGTTATTTAAACATTATTTAACGCATAACTAAACATAATACAAAAGTTATTATTATTATTTTTTTTCTCTCTCTCTCTGTCTGTCTGTCTGTCTCTCTCTCTCTCTCTCTCTCTCTCTCTCTCTCTCTCTCTCTGTCTCTCTCTCTCTCTCTCTCTCTCTCTCTCTCCCTGTCTGTCTGTCTGTCTGTCTGTCTGTCTGTCTGTCTGTCTGTCTGTCTGTCTGTCTGTCTGTCTGTCTGTCTGTCTGTCTGTCTGTCTGTCTGTCTGTCTGTCTGTCTGTCTGTCTGTCTGTCTGTCTCTCTCTCTCTCTCTCTCTCTCTCTCTCTCTCTCTCTCTCTCTCTCTCTCTCTCTCTCTCTCTCTCTCTCTCTCTCTCTCTCTCTCTCTCTCTCTAACACAAGGGGTCAGTAAATCTCTTAGTCTAAATCTCTTAGAATAACAGAAGTCTGGGAAAACATTCGGTGGTCTACAATGAGTGTAAAATATGAAGTGGTGATGGATACAAGTATTTATTAATTGTATATCCTGGGTATACAGTACTACGATATGTCTGAAGTGAGAGGAAGGGAGAGAGAGGTCAGAAGGGATGAAGGTAGGTAGGTAGGGAGGGAGGGATATAGACAGGTGGTGTGGATGTGGTCGACACAGCATGCAGGTGGTGGTAGTCCTTGGTGCTCTCTCTCTCTCTCTCTCTCTCTCTCTCTCTCTCTCTCTCTCTCTCTCTCTCTCTGTATTTTTAACTCTGTGTCCCTCCCCCCATCCCTGTGTGTGTGTAGCCTTGGACTCTCGACCCATCCTGACAAAAATGAGCATTATACTTGTTGCCCTCATATACTTAACTTCCCTTCCTTCTTCCCTCCCTCCCTCATGCTTCACTAACCCCTCCCTCCCTCCCTTTTAACCTTCATCATGTTTTACTACCTCTTAAATAATTGGAACGATACTGAATCCTCCAAACTATTTCAAGCAACGAAACAGGCCACTATTATTTTTGTTCCTCTGGTCCTGTCGTTTCCTGTCATTCTTTGGAGGAGTTAAGGTACTCCAATATATAAATTTTTTTACTACATTCCCCTTAACCTTCATCATCGTGTTTTACTGCCTATTAATTCTCTATTTTTCCTTCACTCCCTCTATCTCCTCCTTCCTCTTTGACTCTCTCTCAATCATCATTTACTTTATTACATCATTCCCACCCTCTGCTCCCCCTCCCCCCAACACGTTCTCGTTTTGTTATTGCCTCCGAAGAAAAAAAAAAATATTACAGTATTCTCTCGATATTTAAGATGATTAAATTGAACACATTATGTCCTTACAGGCTCAATAAATCACTTTGTTTGTATAATAATGAATAACACAAGCCTAGGAATTACCACACACTATCCTTTTAAAACAGGCTCAGTAAATCACCTTGTTTGTGTGGTAATGAATATCACAAGTATAGGAATTTACACACACACACACACAAGTACAGTCGGCCTCAGGAATTCCTATACACCCCTGTGACATGAAGGGTTCGTAGCAACTAGAAAATTTAGCACATTAATTCTCTAATATCAAACTTTTCTTGTAATGTTATTTGACTAATACTTGAATCAGTCAGCAGTATAATCCCTGCAATATGTGGAGAATAAAGACTCCTTTTATCTACGAATACCTGAGGCCAACTACACACACACACTGTCCTTTTAACACAGGCTCAGTAAATCACTTTGTTTGTATGGTAATGAATAACACAAGCCTGGAAGAGCATTTGTTGGTGGATGGTCTTCAATGAGTGTATTATGAAGTGTTGGTGGATACAAGTATGCCTTCATTAATGGTAGGTATATTGATGGTCTAGAGTTTCATATTCCTTTCAAAGTCCTTGATAATTCTCGTATTCCTATAATGTATATCAGTTCACACACTTCCCTCAACTCCATATTCCTCATACATAGATACATATACACACGCTATCTCTGAAATGAGGCACATACATAAATTCACATTCAGCCGCCCCCCACCTCCCTCCCCCAATATCTCCTCCCCAACCCTCCTCATCTTCCTCCCAAAAAACAAAACAAAAACAAATTATCTCACTATAATTCTCTCCACCACCTTGCACATATCTCCCTCCCTCTCCTGAAACAACAGCCATCTTCTCTCCCCTTCTCATTATCATTCTCTCCATCCCCACTACCTCTTGCCCTCTCTCTTCTCTCCCTCCTCCTTCTCTCCCCTTCTTCTCTTCCTCTATAATCTACTATTCCTGCCCCAGTCAAGCAATCATTCACCCTCCCTCCTTCCTGTGTGCATGCTCTCTCTCCTCCATGCATGCTGCATCCTTGTACACCCACACACACACACACTTCAGTGAAGAAGAGAGACACTGAGGGTCGTTGGTATGAAAATTTGTGGTGGTGTTGACTATGATGTGGTGCTGGTACAGTCCTGGACAATAATAATCATCTACATTTGGGTTACTCATGTAAAGTTTTGACATCTTCCCTCTGTTCGTTAGATTAGAAGCCTTCCAATAAACAGGTTGAATAGCATCTGTTAATTTACTACAAGCAGCTATTTATTTTTTAAAATAATATCACATGAAAACGTGAAAACATTAGTCAGCAATTTGTTTGAGTTATCCGTATATGTATTGAAACTTATGTCCACGACTGTACAATGGCTCTGTATGTGGCCTGTATGGAGTCATCGTACTGGTACCACGCCATCGTTAACACCAGGGATATTCTTGCATACGACTCTAATGCAGGAGTGCAGAGAGTGTTAAGTTGAGACACACACACATACACACCTAGCACTGATGAGGCATGTTGACCTGCCTGAGGTACTATCAAACACAAAAGTCGAGTCGTTGTCTTGTCCGATGATTTGATATAACTCGTGAAACATAATGAAAACCCCACCAAAATATCGTCCATGCCCAGTATGGTTAGCTCTTTACCATTATGTTTCCACCAAATTTAACGACACGACTTTTGTCTTTGATAGTACTCACGGGAGTTGTCTTGTTTTGACGGGCAGCTGTTGGCACCTTTCCTCATCACGTTCTTTGTTCCCATTTGTTTGTTTCGGTACGATAATGGACCGTAGGTCTATACAAGAATATCCTTGGTGTTGACCAAAGCGTGGTACCTGTACGACGACTCCATAGACATTACAAAATTATCTTAGCGGTACCACGCCATCGTGTGCACCATGAACGTTCTTGATTATGGGCCAATAACCTAGAATATATTAAAGAATTGTGAAAGTACTACCCTTCCCTTCCATTATTATGCAGTTTACTTAAATAATGAATGGAATTGAAGTCTACAGCTTCAAATAGTTGGCAACGCCAGTATGTTCACATCAGAATATTCTTATTCCTGAGTAGTAAATGATAAATAGATAATTATATCTTATTACAGGTGATGGAAGACCCAGAATTATAATTATTATACTGTAGACAGTCGATGTACAATGAATAAATACTTGTGTCACTTTTTGAAACCACCAAAAAAAAAATTCTCGTGCTTCTGTTATTCATTACCATACAGACTAACTAAGTGATTTACTGAGCCTGTGTTAAAAGGATAATGTGTGTTACCAGGCTTCCGTTATTCATTATCATACAGACTATAAGAAAATTATTTACTGAGGCTGTGTTACAAGGATATATTCTGTGCTAAATTTAATTATCTGATATTGAGGGAATACTGTTCTATGGTAAATGTAATCGTCCGATACTGAGGAAATACTGTAGCAACACACTGTTCGTAATAAATATAAATGAATATATATTGTTACAGGTGCGTGGGTCTGCAGTAGTTGGTAGTGATGGCGTGGTGGACAAGGTGGTAGCGGCAAAGGAGACAACACAACGACTCAACAAACTAGAACAACAAACAGACCAGATAGACTTTGCCCTAACCAGCACTCAGAAACAGGCAAGTACACCACCCTCTTCATGACAAAAACATAAATAAATAGATAAAATAATAGTAAGTTAATTGAAATTACTAAAAGAAAGATATTCATTGAAATGGCCAAAAATACCAATTATTATTTATTATTGTAGAGGTTAATTTAGTGAATGTCAACCTCTATCCTTCCCCTGTATTTATCATACCCTCACTTACACTAAATAATTCTGTTTATTAATGATTGTTATGATGATCATATTATAATTACAGTGTTGTAGTATCCATATAACCTGAAACGTAATAGTAATGAAATCCATTTGATGAATCTCCTTGGTAATTATATGCTACTATATTATAATGTTTACAAAACTGACATAATAGTCTGGGCTGTATTCAAGATCATTCGTGGTGCTGACAATGGTATGATACTGGTACAGTGACTCCATAGACCAAGGGTGGGGGCCGGATGAGACTTTCTGGAGCAGTTTGTGGGCCGAAGTGACAAACTAAGACCCCCAAGTGGGTTTGTACAGTACAATAATTGTATTGAAAAATAGACAAATTAGTCACATAAAATTAGTGAGATGGTTGGGTGACTAGATACAAAATTTAATTGGAAATCATTGTAATTAGTGAGATGATTTGATAACAATGATAATTCAAGAATGTTATTGGTAAACATACAGGTTAGTGTGCTGATTGGTGCTGTTTGCCAAGAACAATTGTTTCAATGTCTTGCTCAATGAATGAGGTACATAACAGAAGAATGTCATTGAGGTGGCAAGCTTAGAGCAAAGATGAGACTTGGTGTACTTCAATTTTGAGAAAAGGTGTTCACAAGAGGTGCTCTCAAACATGGCCACGAATAATTGAATATGCACAGCGTTAATGCCGAGCATGGTCTCGGGCCAGACAATAGGCCTTTGCAAGTCTGATCTGGCCAGCGGGCTGGAGGTTGCTTGCCTGAGCCATAGACAAACAACAGAGCCATCATACCAACATCACCATGGATGTTCTTTTATTTGGTGTGTGTGTTGTATACTAACCTTTTATGTGTCTCTCCTCAGTTGTCAAGTCTGGCGTCTGGTTCAGTCAAAGAGGAACAACGCATGGCAGAGGTGTTGGAGACAGAGAGACAACTGGAGAAGAGAGTGGAAGCAGTTAGGACAGGTGTAGGGGAGGTGAAATCCTCCTCAGTGCAACTACTGGCTGCCCTGGAGGCACTGGAGGCCAGGGTGGAGAGAGAGGTGAAGGAGGTGAAGCAGGAGGTGGCCAAGTTTGAGTTTAAAGTGGGTGAGTCAGCAGCACATCAAGAAACTGACAAACAAGAAGCGCGTGTGGCTAAGGATGACACCCGGGCATTACATACAGACCTACAACACCTATCCAGTCGTGTGCACCACTTGACTCTCAAAATGGCTGCACTGGAGGGCCACAAACTGGAGCAAGAGGTGGCCATAGCACAGTGCAGAACCAAACAATTAAACCTGGACCTCAGACTAAACAGTACCATTGTTAGACTCACCACCGTAGAACAACATCATCAAGGTACCATTACTCACCCCACCACGGTACAACAACAGCAGCAAAGATCCAGAGACAAGAAGGTTGATGGTATGCTATGGCCCTGGAGTGACTGACACAACCATCATAACAACAACAATGGATCATATAACAGACAACAACACCACAGTAACTAACCCAGTGGATTGACTAAATGAGGAGGAGGAGAGCAGCGGTTCTGTGCCATCACTCTCCTTCTTTATTCACTCTTACTCATTCCTTACTCCTTTCATATTAACTCTCCTTACTTATTCGCCAGTTTCTGCGTTTTACCTTGGACATTGATGATAATAATAAGTCAGTTAACTAATCACAGTATTATTTCATTGTTACTAAAATTTTGCTGTGATTCAAGTTTTTAACACTCGTCACCCAAAGAAAGAAATAATTTTTAATTGCAAGTAATAATGTTTCTCATAGCATTACTACTAATTCTTTATAACAAACATTAAAGAAGAAGTAACACTTAGAATTGCAAATTGTTGTTTCTCACATTAAAAATATTTGTAATGCAAGAAAATGTTCCCGTTTTTACATCATTCAAATGTTCCCTCTTTTCCCATTCTAAAATATTGCCCCGTTTCCTTTTATTCACAACTAATTCTAAATCACAAATATTCCTTTCCCATTCTAAGTTTTTCCCCTTGAAAATGTTCCCGTTTCCCCATTACTGTAAAATTTTTTGGGCTTTTCGCCTTTTTTTCCCCCCATTGTGCCTAAACCAACGATTTTTGTCATCGGTTCCTAGTCAAAATAAGGATTATGATTATAACTAATAATGTATGTATGTAAACCTGTGAAGGGGGTAATAATGAAATATTGTAAATAATGTAAAATAGTTAGTACACTTTTACATACATATACACTTTTGGTACAATGGAGCACCTTGACTCCTCCAGAGTATGCCAGGAAACAAGGAAACAACAGCAGCAGGACCAGATAATGGTGGTGTGTCTGTTGTGGGTTGGAATGGTATGGAGGAATCAATCACTCCAGTCTTGCCACCAACACTGTACTACCCCCTTAAATTTAGGTTGTATCATAATATGTTGTTGTGGTACCGGTACGATGACTGTGTGAATGTAGGGAGTCATCGTACCTGTAGCACACCAGCGTATGCAAGAATATCCATGGTGTCGACGATAGTGTGGTAAATCTGTAGCGACCGATTCCTCTCAAACTATTTCAAGCAACATGACACCCTTATATCGGTCAATGGAGCCCCATTTGCCGACATAGTTTGGATGAATCAAGGAACTCCGATGTACAGTCTCCTCCACTGCCACGTTCAGCATTGTCAATGTGTCACAGTACCCCAGAAGGAGTGAACTGCCAGTAGGGGGTGGGTAATGGAGGGGTGTAGTCATGGGAGTGGTGTGGTGTTGTATGGAGGCAAGTTAGCGCAGGGACTGTAAGCAATAATGCTATAAAAAATTAAATGTGAACTATATAAATATTTTACATAAGAAACATGACATTGGTAAACCACAACATTGTGGTGGTTAGGAAAGTCCTTTGTTATTGTGCCAGCGATAATAAATAGTTTGTTCTGCATCATTATGTTAATGATAGTTACTGCACAAAAGTAAGATTTATTTAATGTGGATTTTGAGAAGGTCATGTTCCCAGAATATAACTCATGAAAATCAGGACTCCTAACACTTTGAAGCTTAACTGTATTCTTCAACTCTGACACATATGAAGCATTCAACACCTGATAATATTTGTGTTGATCCCCAACCAATGTAATGAAATACATATATATATATAGCGAGTTACCTTTAGTCGGAATTATCAAGAAAAGTTATGACAACTGTCAGTACACCACTATCACTGTTCATAATGATCATAAATGATAAATCTATCACTAACAACAATGTCCAACATATTTTGTGTCATGGTATGAAATTACCACCATATTGCAATTACCAAGTTGAATGTTACATCAAATGATAACTCCACAATGCGTTTGTTCTGTACCTGACCGAGACAGACTGCATTATTGCTTACAGTCCCCGCCCTAACCTGCCTTCATAGAACACCACACCATACTCGAGCCCCCACCACCCCTCAATCAACCTCCCACTGGTATGCATTTAGGATACTTGAATTGACGACACTGGAGGTTCACACCTTGTGGGTTACACACTTTGACAAGGTTGGAGTGATGAACGCTGCAGTGGAGGAGACTACCAAAAGTGTATAAACCCCCTTATAATAAAGCTCTTTTGGATGAATTGGAGGGCAACTGATTACAAACTATCCCAGTTTTGAAGCTTCAGTAGCCCTCCAATATCCAAATTTGTATAACCAAGTGAAACTCAACCAAAGTTAACCCAAATCTACACATATTTGTTACTCTGAATATCACAAACTACAGCCCGTGTTAAAAGGATAGTGTGTCTCGTTTGTTACAGACTGTATACACAAGCATGGGAAAACATTGTTGGTGTTTAACGAGTATAAATAGAACCATTTATTAATTATATCTATAGTCTACAGTACTGAAATATAGCTGTTGGCATTCATTTACAGAACTATGAAACAGACCACTCCTACTGCTGCTTCATATATAGTTTACTTTAGGCAATGTATGTTAGTTTTATGTCTCTGGCTCTGTCCGTCTTTCTAAATGTTATTTCATACAGTTGGGGATGGATAGTAGTGTTATTGATGGTACAGTCAGTGGCAAAAGTCGTGTCGCCACATGTGCCAAGTCATGAAGTACAGTATGAAAATTTAAGTTTCACAGGTTTGTAAAATGAAAACCAAGAGTAGTTTACTAATTTGTTCCCTGGATATTGTAATTCTGAATGTTGGTTCGATGATTATCAAGAAACGACTAAGTCGGCGCCAAAAGTCGTGTCATCACATCTGTCAAGTTATTAAGTACATTATGGAAATATTAGTTTCACCCGCTCGTAAAATGTAAAACCAGACCAGTTTATGAATTTGCCACCTGGATATCGTAATTCTTTATGGTGAATGTGTTGCTTCGATAATTATCAGTTATGTTATCCTTAAAAAACCTTGAGTGAGGCGACACGACTTATGCCGCCGACTGTACAGCCATGGCTGATAGTGCTGGAGCAGGTTAACCTCAACGTTGAGAATGGTTTGGAAAATTCACTTGCTCACCAACACTCGTTGGAACCTGGTCCACCACTATCAGCCATGGCTGTACATTAACAGTGTTTTAATTCCTTGCTCCTGTTGTTTCCTAGCATACAATACCCTCAATTTGAGAGAAGCCAAAAAAATAACGTGTGTATATAGTGTAAATATCATCACTCCCTTGTATAAATTATTTTTATATGATGAATAAATAAATAGTGCTCTTATTGCAACAGGTTTTCATTAGCACATTACCGAATACTCTTGTGTATTAGCTGTCATGGCCAATAGCAATTACTTTTAGAATTTTGTCTTCATTTAATTCCATATAACCTAGGTTCTAAATTATTATTTTTCTTTTTTCACTGCCCTTTCATTTCTACTATTTTCAACTCGACTTGTATATGCCTTTCATTTTCTTTAAAAAAAATCTTCAAACCTAATTTCATGAAAGAAATCAATGCACCTTCGTATTAATTATACATTATGTATGGCACTTTTTTTTTCCCACTTTCATTTCAAAATAATTCAAACAGTCTCCGGAGAACAACCAGGGCTAATCCCATCAAATATTTTTATTAAAAAAAAAAAAAAAAAAATGAAATTTGTATTCGGGCATATCAAAGTAACGATATGCTACTTCAATACGAAATTGGAGATCACTCTTGCAAGTCCCCTCAGGATACCCCCGGGCCCCCATATATATATATATGGGGGCCCAACGGGGTTCCTTCAGGTAACTGCAAAGTGCAATACTTCCCCCTTGGTCCCCAGCACCAAAGAGGAAGGGGGACACATCTACCAATGACAGCACTACACACACACATACACATAGCCTGCATACTGAAAGGCTCACCAACCTACTGGTGGTGTGTGTATATAGGCGTATAGTACAATCTTCAGGAGAGTGGAGCCCCGCGCCAGTACACGTGTCCGCACATGGCTGGACCACTCAATCCAATAGGAGTGAGTGTGTGTACTGGCGCCCAGACCACTTTATCTCCAACACCACCACTACCTCAAACGCCATGGGGCAGGGGCTACGAATAACTTCCAATTATCCCCGCTTGTCGTAAAAGGAGACTGTCATTTCTCCTGTCCAGTTCTTCACATGCTCCTTTTGTGCTTACTGTTCCACCTCGGCAGCCACATGACCTCGCTGCTGCGGCGCCTAATATCCATGATACAACCTGCAATGGAAAATTAGTATCAGCATGCACCTTCCACAATTTTTATAATTATAGTCCATTTCTTTTTTCGTTCATTTTTTAAGTAAACATTACTTTGCTTAATTGATTGATACTGTAATGAATAAACTTTGCAAAATCCTTATAACAAATCACATTACAATAAAAACAAATTTGCCATTTTTTCCTTACATATCACATTACAATGAAGTGATAAGACCAGTTCTTCAGGAACTATTAAATCAAAATAAATAATTAACTTAGTAACTTTCAAATGTCATTCAAACAACAAAAACGAGAGTGCAAATATGGTTCAAAAGTACATACCAGCGTTAAAATCTTATTATTTCTTATGTTACAGATTACTGAAATGTTCTTAACTGCAAGAGTAGTTCAGTGACTATAATTTTAGAGTGCTTGCTTCAGGGGATAGTATAATGTTAAAGATCTGCATGAGTGTACCTTTTGTAAGGTTATGGTTGATGGGTCCTTGAGTAGGGCTTTCGAAGTTAAGTCGGATGTGATTCAGAGAGGGATTCTTTCTCCTTTGCCTTGGTTATTGATTATGTGATGAGGTGGGTTGTAGAGGAAACTAATGCTGGAATTATGTGGGAAGGGACGTAAATTACCTGATTCGGATTACTCGGACAACATTGTGCTTATTAGCGAAGGGACAGATGAGATTCAAGTGTTTTTAATTGTGTAGTGAGAGGGGACAAAAGTTGGGTTGGATATTAATTGTCCAAAAAACAAAATTATTAATATCAATATTGCTAATCCTAGCGATTGCGTAATTGGGGGAAAAATTGTGAAGCAAGGTCTACTTCCCGAAATAAATATTCAAAAGCCATAGGTAGTGCTGAAAATAGTAGTGGCAAACATAAAAGAGGAAAAGGCAAAGGGTGCAGAAGGTGTGAATACACTGGAAAAGTGAATGAAGAGGATACCTGTGGAAGTTGTAGTGAGGAAGCGACTGTCAACAAGGAGTATGTCCCTCCTGTGACCTATGGGTGGAGTCTGACGGCAAGCTCTTGCCGTTACAGGTACCCTGGGTGTTTATACCAGGGTTGGCCTTTGTATCGGCAGCTCCTGTAAATAGAAATAAAAAAAACAATACCACGCATACCTATTCCTCTCTACTTCTTGCATACCACACATTTTCCAAGAATTCCTTCACAGCACCAATCATCTCATCTGGTCTCCTCACACAAATGTAACAGCAATACCATCTATTCTATCCCTGTGAATTCCATTCCATCACATCCCATTTCAGTCAAGATGATCTGCATCATCTCTGTTCTGTCTCTGTCATACTTCTCACATCCCAGCATCACAGGTTCTACAGTTTCATCCTTTCCTGCGTCACACATCAATATACTATACTTTTCACAGTTCTCTCTCCTTGCCCTCTCATCTTCCACAGTCATGTATACTACTACCATTCAGGCCTACTCTTTCAGGCCTTCGCTGATTATTCATGTATTCAAATCTTACAGCTAACACGTCCTCACTACTCCAAACCTCTAGTTCTTAAACTTTCAGATTCCTATCTTTCCGGTGGAGGAGGGCTACGCCTCCTAATTTTTCTTGTTTTTCTCCAATCACATACTCATTTCCCTCCATTCGTACCTAATCTCTCAGTCAGGCCCACATCAAAATTCATTCATTCAGTTCTTTGCATACATCCTCATATTTTCCAATTCCTCATCCTCACACATTCATATATCCAATCTTCATGCATTTACTCGCCTGGTTGGTGTCTACTCCTCTCCTTTCCACATCTGTGCATCCAGGTCGGCAAGCATTGGTGATCGGGGACAGACACCTCGCCCTCACCCACTCACACAACCGTCGTCCCATCCTTTCAATCCCTGCCTCGTTCAAGTGCACTCCATCCACCGCAAACAGTCTGTCCTCTCGCAACACTCCATGTCGATGAAGCCGACGTTCCCTTTCTTCTCCTGCATCCAGGCGATTTTCAGCTTCAGTTAGTCATGAAATTTCTCGTTCGTCCCCTTCCTCACACGTTCATACAGCAGGCCTTCACGTGGTCTCATCACTCCCACTACAGCAACACTCGTATTCTTCCCTTCCACCTCCTTCACTGCTCCCACCACTTCCTTCACAGTCTCTTCAGCTTCTAGGTTGTTTCCACCACCTTGCACAATTAGCATGCCATCTTTCATTTGTCCAGCTTCCTTCACTCTCACTCAACTGATTAACTCGTGCTCCACTCATACATACCTGTCCACTTCCTTCTGCTGTCATCTTCACTGTGTTCCTATTCTTCTCCCCATACTGTCCCCGATGATCCTCTTCATTTTCTGTCCAGGTGGTATTGGCTTGGGCTGGTCCACCTGTACGGCCCTCTCTTCCACAATCTCCATTTCATTCTCAGTTCTGTTTACCTGCACACTCTTTTCGTCTGTATCCTCCTCCTCTGTCCTTACACTCTTTTCGTCTGTATCTTCCTTCACTGTCTGCGCACTTTTCGTCTGTATCTTCCTTCACTGTCTGCGCACTTTTCGTCTGTATCTTCCGTCTCACTCTTCCATTCATTCCTCGCTCGGTCCAGGCAAGGGTCACACAGGTACACCACATTCTTCAAAGATAGTAATTTCGTTTTGTCTCTACTCCCACACAAGACATATGAAACCACATCTCACACTCCAGGCCACCACTCTTGTTGGTCACTTCACCCTCACACACACCAGTTACTCACAGAATACGAAATCTACAACAAAAGTTACCAAAAATAATGAGAATATAAAATAACACGTGTTTACCCTGTCTGTGTCTTGGGACCTTCTTTGTCGTGAATGCATAGAATGTTAAAGATGTAGATTTTGGAAACAGAACTTATGAGGGGCTATCAGTGGCAGGACTAGAAGCGGTCAAGAATATAGTGTGGTTCTGCAAGCCTTGTAGTGACGAGTGGAAAATGGAACCGCAGGTGAATATGAAAATAAGAGAAGAACAATAGTTGTGTAGAAGAAAAATGCAGAAATAAATAGTAAAATATATGAATTAAAAAAGAAATGTAACTGGAACCAAAAGGTTGAAGATTCCGATGAAGCTGTCCCTCCAGAGGAAAGCGAGAAGTATAGTATGAAGAGAAAAGAAAAAGGAAAATAACCAGAAGAAAGGGAAAGGTATGGAAAATATTATGGAGGAAATGAGGCAGTTGAAGCCAGCAAATTAGAATTTAAGAAAAACTATTGTAGACATGGAGCGGAAATGGAAAGTCAGAGGTAGAAATGGTGCATAAAGTTACTGAGAAAGCAGTAGAAAATATGTAAGAAATGCAGAAGGGGGAAAAAAGGAAAAAAACCATAATTTTCAATGTTCCTGAAAGTGAGAAGGAGGAAAACAAAGTGGAGACAGGATAAAGATATTTGTGAGGAAATCTTTCATGATGTGATGAAAATGAAAGATGCCAAGATAGAAAAGAACTTCCGTATGGGACGTGAGAGTGAAGGAAAACCTAGGCCTTTAGTAATCCAGCTTAATGAAGTAGGGGTTAAGTGGACACTGGTGGCAAAGAACAAAGAACTATATATAGAAATGAGGAAATTATGATTAAGGAGATCATTATTGCCCCAGACCTTACAAAAAGGATGAGGGAAGTGAATGATAAATTAAGAGAAGACCTAAGCAAGACAAGAAAAGAAGGTGGCCAATGGATAATGAAGGGCAGGGGTGTGAGGAATCAAAGGCGAGACCCTCAGTCAGAGTGATATGGGGGAAACTATAGTGAGGTAGGAGGGATAAAGCCTCGTGTATTTAAGAACAAAAGTGATGATGGCTATGTATTAAAAGTGATGAACATTCAGGGATTGGCAAAGGTTAAAACTAAACTAATCGAAGACTTGAGTGTCTAAATGAAATGAAACTCAAAGAAAATAAGATGTGAATTTTGGTAATAATGTAATAACATAACAAATGAGAGAATTATTCTCCACAAAAATAGTAAAGACATACAATTAGAAAAATTAAAAACTAAAAGTAAAGAAATTAGTTGTGAAAGGTAATATAAATGGGTGGGATGTTGTAATTATTTTTTAAGTGTTAATGATAGAGAAAATTGTACGAGAATAGAAATAGAAAGGTTATTTGAAAGCAGACTGGATGATGCAGTATTAATTGTGGGGGGATTTCAATGGACACGTTGGATACAAAGGGGAGCATTGACTTGATACCAATGGTAAAATGATATTGCAATGGTTGGAGAAGTATAGATTAACTATGCTCAATGATACGAAATGGTAGAGAGATAACAAAAAAGTACCATCGACTATACCTTTGCGTTAGATAAATTCTATGAAAAATATAGCAAAATGAAAAGATGAAAATCAGGAAAATTTTCATCCGACTGACCATAACCCGTTGGAAATTTACTTAAAAATAGGGAATGCACAAAAAAAGTATAACAGCAAGTCCTGGATAGTAAGAGAATATTACAAAACATAAAAATTCTCTAAAGGTATATGGGGAATAATTACAACATTTCAGGGGAGAAAGTTAATACGAGGGATTTGGAGAGGATTACTTATTGGTAGCGACAATAAAAAGTTGGGAAAGGAGGAAGCAAAATCAGAGGTCAAGACTTATTGGAAGGGAGTGTATGGGAAGCATCTGAAAAACTAACTCAGTGTGGAATGAGGAGACTAGGGAGGAATATACAAAGGGAAGAATTTATAAAAACAAAGTGTGGGAGACAATATAGGGTTATAAATGGAGAAGGGGGAGACATAGGCGACATACCAAAGCAAATAGACATGTAGTGGAGGTATTAAACATATAGATATGGCTCTAAAAATACTAGAAGGGGAGATATACTTTGAAGAGGAAATGATAACTGAAGAAAGAGTTTAAAATACTTAATTAAAATAAAGAATAAGAAAGGGTAAATATTGCGATTATCTGAGTCCTCGATTTTCACACTTTCTGGGAACCGAAATCGCCAGTTTCTTTTCCCTTTTTATTTTGTAGGCCGTTTTCTTGTGGAAATACGTAAAAAGAATTAATATTTGTATGTATTTACTTTTATATGTATTTACATTGAAACGGGAGTGCGGCTTTCCTAGCGGGGTCCCGATTTCCCGCCTCTGCATACAGTGTTGCCAGATACAGGGATACTTCCAAGTTTTAGGCTAATTTGTGTACACCGTATGAAGAATGTACAATAAGTAGCCCAATTGGGTGGGAAACTCAATCATATTAAATTGGGATAATTAATTTTTTGATCACCAGACGAAATAACCTGACCTGACCCAACCTAACCTAGATTGTGGCTACCTTCGGGACCTAACCTAATGTCCTTCGGGACCTAACCTAGTGTCCTTCGGGACCTTTAGAAATTAATTAGATTCCGTGGATAGTAGTTAAAAGTATCCAGATTGGGTGGGTCAGGCGTAATATACACAACTGCATATAGGCCCTTTCGTTATTTCGCCAAGGAGATCTGGTAACACTGTCTGCCCGACCTCAGTTCGTCCCTCCGCTAGAGAAATGTTGCATCTTAAAATTGAAATATCTATCAAAGAATACATTTCCACAAGATAATTCCACAGAGTATTGATAAAGGAAATCGAACTCTACCTTACCTTACCTTACCTTACCTTACCTAACCCAACCTAACCAGTAGTTCGCCGGCGCAGATAATCGCAATATTAGCTTAAGAGAGCAGCAGGTCCTGAAAACTACAGCACTCCCATTGATTTTATACGGGGCTAATGTTATAGACATCACTAAAGAGGATATAAGGAAGCTGCAAAGATTGGAAAATAGTGGACGAGTGGACTGTTGGATGACGGAAGAATGACGGAAGGAGTGATTGTAAGGGGAACACCCGGATGCAAAGTGCAGGTAGAAGAGGGAAAGGAAGGCCGAAAGAGACATGGGTAGCTTACTCACAATGAGGCGGAAAGCCGAGTGCTGGCGAGATTTGGAGGAGCTGGCGAAAGATAGATGGTGGTGGCGTGAATTCATCGAGGCCCTATGCAACCCCCTAGGTGCCACAGGAGTTGAACGATTTGATTGATTATGTTAGTAAATCTGGAGTAAGCGATTGCTCCAAACTATTCCAAGCAACAGGCCACCAATATGTTTACCAATTTGTTCCCGTTTCCTGGGATACTTTGGAGGAATCGAGGAGCTGTAAAATACCAAAAGACTATCCCACAATTAAAAGAAATTACCTCCAAGCTTATACTATACAATATATAACGAAAACGCAGTTGTTCAATGTGCGATTGATAAGAGAATAAAGAGAGTAGAACTATAGAAAACATAATTACACTGCACAAAATCAGCAACAACGTAACCTTTCTCGATCACTTCTCGATGGATACTACTACTTCCAACACACCTGCCGTTCATCATCACCTCGGACCTCGGTACCGTCAAGGATTCTAGTACTGTAGAAGGATAGACCACTCACAATGTTATTTTGGTGTCGTCGTTGTGGCTGGCTGTGACGGTGGCGCCTCTAGCGGCCAAGGGTATTCAACACCCCAGCTCCCGTCTGCTCTCTTTTACCCTGATTAATTTTTAAATCTGATTTTGTTTACTAGTAACGCACAGGACCTTTGATACGAATTATTTGGGTGAGATTTAATAACCGTGACGTCTGTTATATAAATGATGAAGGACTTTTAATTAAATTGATTTTCAATATAAGGGAAAGTGCAATTTGTTGTGTCAAAAAAGAATATATGGGAGCAGCTCAAAGGTGATTTCATATGATTCGAAGCCATAGGTAAGACCATGAACTTAAAATTTCATAGTGGTTAAACCAAAATGGTTCGAATATCCTAGCTGCAAAGTGGGTCCAGTAGGCTACTATTATAATATCTTTATTTCAGCTGCAAGTTTTCATCATATGAAATGTATTCATATGGTTATTTAACTATACCTACCTGATATATCTCATAATAATAATAATTTCTGCTGAAATAATGTCTTGATTGTGGTAGGATTGATTATGGAATATAGAATTTTAATTTAAACGAAAGAATTATTGTAGTAGGAAGCCACTAATATGTATATGCTGTGATGAGGAGCACTTTTTATTTTCATATTAGGTCGAGTGTTTTGTTAGCAATAAACGGTACTTATTTGTTCTGTTTATTTCTTCCCTTTATTGTATAATCAAGTTGAATTGTACATATTAGATACAAACCTACATAAGAATAATATGAGTAAATATATATAGTTTGTCCCCGTTTCTACTACAAGTGACATTATCTTGGTCTCCATAACTATATGAATCTGGGATGAAACAATTAGAGGTATAATCTGGCAATCAGAACCTCCGCATGGAAAGTTCTGATCACGCTGTCTATAATAGTCAGCATTCTTAAGGAAGTTGTGTCAGATTTGAGGCGCGGCAGTGTACACGGTGGTATGAGAAGTTGATTGTGAAATATTAAAGGTTATTACCTCCACTGCAGCGCGGATACAAGATAATATTATAATATGTTTGTGATATGTGAAGGATTATTTTATAAACTAATCTTTATTGGAAAGCAAGTTTTTCTCAGTGGGATATACAACCTTTGCTTTATAAGGGTTCTGTAGACTGGGCTAACTTTCCATCTGGTTCAACTTGATTCAGTTGGTTGCTCACATTCTGGTACACAATCCTTCGTGAGTCAAGACCTTCTCAATCGTTTTTAAAAAGTCCTTAGAACAAAGAGTTGGGCAAAAAATACTAGATGAGGAGAGACAACAAACATGCAGGTAACTAAAGACTAATAAGATTGTAGACAAGCTCATGGAATCTATCGTAAGAGAAATTGCCTAGCAACTTGAAATAAAACATCTCATCAGGAATAGGCTACTTTCCATAGATTCAGTGCAAAGAGATCATGCATAACAAACTTAATAGAGTTATACCTGTTTCCAATATCTGTTACTTTGTGGCCCAAAATAAATTCCTTGTGGCATAGTCAATACTGGGATAGTTTGAATTAAATTAGTATGAAGCCAGGTTAAAATCCTTGTGTATTGGAGGTCGATGTCAAGAGGGATCATTCACATAAGTTGTAGCCTAAATATAAGGCCGTATCACACGGTCGCTCATTTCCTGCGACATCGTGTCGTACGACATCATTTTCGACGACATGTCGCGTGAAACAATAGCACACGGCAAATTCTCATTCAGACAACAACGACGACCGACGACACCACACGGGCGGCGGGACAACCAAAACACTCTGTTACAAAAGCCACATCACCAAGGATGGACGTCATTAACCGAACCGAACCTAACCTAGCCTAACCATTTTAGCTGTTGGAGCATGTGCAATTGCTTTGGAAGAAGAAGAAAGAGATTTGGACCAGGCGGCAGGCGAAAGCAGAAATGTAAACAAACCCCGAAATCAAATCAATGTTCCATACTCATATTTAACAGTTAAATTCGGTGTATATAATATATAACATCTAGGAATACAATTTCTATATTCAAATAATGATACCTAACACTACTTAAATCATAATATGCCATAATAATATATTCCATACAATATTATTCACTATAGACTTTCAACGACTTTCTCCCTGTCGCAGGAAATCGCCGACAGTTTTCGATAATTTCCGTCAACACCTCGTCGTCCGAAATCTCCCATTTCCGACGACATGTCGTCGGAAATCGTGTCGTACGACACGATGTCGTCGGAAAAAGTGCCCGTGTGATAGCCGCTTAACATAAATTCGTATGCGTGACTTCACAGTGATTCCGGTGAAGTGTTCGTACCAATTCAAAAAGTTCTATCAATTGACTGGCCTAATCATCCATGTAAACTCCTTCATGGAATATGTGAATCCTCTCCACTGATACCAGACGATGCCTTTATACCGTGGTGATCCGCTGCCCTCATACTGGTAACCATTAGGGTTGGCATAAGTACAATTGTTGTTGTGCCACATGGCGCCGCTTCTCCTGGAAAAACAAAACAAAAAACAAAATAATAATAATAATAATTATAAAAAAATATATATACATATATAAAAATGTAAAGTAGGATATGAATTGTCATTACTTGGAGGCACACGATTTCTCTCTCTCTCTCAGAGTATGTATGTATTCTCCAATTCCCAGATAATGTTTTAATCGTAATGGATATTCAGTAGTAGGTATTCCTTCACAGTAATAACTCTTATTATACTTTTATTCTCACTTATTTGTACCTCTTGTATGAGAGATGTTCAAAAGGAGGATAAATTTGGTTAAATTTGCTTCCTGTCTGTGTGAATCAGAGATGTATCAGGCAAAGTGCCGTCAACTGAGAAATACGTCAAATATCTTACTCTTGGGCACAGTGGATAGAATCTGAGTTGTCGTGGTCAGCATCAAAAGTGGAGAATTTGCAGTTGTTGTTGTACGTCAGTGCATCACCTGCAGTACCTGTGTACCTGTTGGTAAATATTAGCTACGTGAACTCATGTTTCAACCAAGATCTATCTACCTAGGTAGATCTTGGTTTCAACAACAAGTTCGTGTTACCGAACGGCTCAGTAAGCCAGAGTGAGGAATGCAGTGTATACGGCCAACTGATTTATACGGGTGTGGCTGAAAGACAGACAAGAAACACGTTAACATAACAAGTTACAAAGGAGACACCCACACAAGATATTTGAGGGAATAGAATGACAAAGTGGGTAGGGTCCTATGGGTTCCCTACTTATTTTATGAAGTACACATGCACTCTCAACAAAAAGTATCGGTCCACCAGGTCACGATATTTCTGGAAGTGAACATTAAGTCACATGGACAGCAGGATCGTTTGGGTTGGTAATCGTGACTGTAATTTGCCACCATTCTCTCATCACACATTAAATATTGTTAATGTTGAAGTGCCGTGTGTTACATAAAGATGTAACCACTCTGTCATTTGTATATTCTCTCAAGGTAATGCATCTTAGATAATAACATGACAGGCCAGAGGAATGGTTTGACAAATAGGAATCAAATGGTGCTTAATTTCGTGAAACAGGCCTCAGTCAATTCTCTTATTATGAGATAAGCTGATGAGTCATATATATAGTGACTTAGAACGAAAACGAATCATTATTTGAATCACAATAAAAGTCTTGGTGGTGATGGCATCTGAACTGCAGGCGTACCAACAAAGTGCAGACGTCACAGTAAGTATCACAATGTTTCACCATAGTGCCATATTGTTTCGATTTGAAAGTGGGCCGATACTTTTTGGTGAGAGTGTACACCTTCCCCACTTCCTGTTCCTCATACCAAGCTAAGAAGATGAAAATAAGGTATTGGCAATTATCCTGTTCCTCTAATTATTAGTTAAAAAATTACACAGTAGGCACAACTGTCAGTACCGTTCATTGGGGTGACAAACTATAAACACAACACGGTAATATGGATAGCAGTGAGGACCAGCAGCAGTTTGGGAGTTGTGTAGCGACCTGCTGCTGCCTGGGAAACAATAAAACATGAAGGGATGGGTAGGTTTCTGAAGGGGACATGTATGACTAACCCTCCTAGCACTGCTCCCTCCCCGGAATATATATATATATATATATATATATATATATATATATATATATATATATATATATATATATATATATATATATATATATATATATATATATAAGCACTAATTTTTCCTCTTATTATTGAAAGTGAGTGGATTACTAGAGACAAGGAAGAGTCCACAAAATACGTTGCTATGGTGGATTGTGTGAATAATTTTATAGTAAGAAGTATAAGAGTACAGTCACGGGCACTAATAATATAAGTATCCAGGTGTACTTCGAATACCTAGAGACAGTAAATAAATACACAATAAGATCTCCATTGGAATTACTTCATTGGTGAATCGGACTGATCAAAGCTTCAGCCAAAACTGTATACTTATTAGTGCTCGTGACTGTACATATAATTAAACAAGGCAATACATGATGATAATATTTCCTGTAGTATATTGAAATAATAGCTTATTCGAAATCTTCTCTAATTCTACTTCTTCATTTGCTACCACTACAGAACGTACCCATCTATGAAGAGACGATATTGGTCATAAGATGGACCAACCCTGAATGTACTGTACTTGGCCCAGCGCTTGTTGCCTTCAAAACATGTCAGATCTACTTTGCATTCTTGGTTAATGGATGAGGAGAGGACGTTCAAATTTCTCAATCCAATCCAAAATTCGGAGGTGATATTTCCAAACCCTTCTTCATACTCGACCCAAGTACGGTAGAAATTTTCGCGAATGGCGGAGGAATTGGTTCGCCTCAAGATCACGGTCCATCCGCCACCATCGCTTTCTTGGTCGCAGTACACCTGGAGTCCTTTGAGGGGCAGGTTGTCGTAAGGGAACACCATTCGTACACCTTGGCCAATGTCACCTTCTTGTCGCAGGTCCTTGCAGTTTCTGGGCCGCCACCGCCAGGACGTGCCGCTGTTCTCTTCTACCTGTCCCGGTCTTGTCACTCCTGGCGTTGACCTCATTTCCATCATCATGTTACGAATCTCCTGAAACATCAATTTGCATTAAGATGACTTATAATTATGTGTGTGAATGGAAGAAGGAATATATGTATTAGTCAGAAAATGCAAAATTGTAATATTAAATAGTAGTACGGTGTCCCTGATGATATACGACATGTAAATAAGAGAGAGAGAGAGAGAGAGAGAGAGAGAGAGAGAGAGAGAGAGAGAGAGAGAGAGAGAGGTGGGGAGAGAGAAAATGGGATCAGGGTACAGGTAGAGAACATCATAGCCAGGATCCACAAAGCACTGTCTTATTATGCTAACCTAAACCAGAGATATTCCTCCGTCCGATTTACACTGATATCCACAAAAGTAATTAGCGCCTCATTGATGACGTCAGATGAGCAAATGAACTTACACATGCTCCAGAGGTGGTCGAAATTTCTACACCCGGATTTAAAGCTCATAATTCCGGGTTACACATAACAAATAATCTCATTGGCTTAAAACTTTGAGTATTAATTTGGCTATACAAGTATTTGTTGTAAGTTATTAATCCATTTTTCCCCAATTTAATAGGCGAGAAAAGAGGAATTGTTTGACGTTTACAACTAGTCCACCACAGCCATAAGTGACAGATGTATGTTCTAAATTATACATGTACACAATATGTTCATGCAATAAAAAAAAAAAAAAAGGAAATTATTAAACTACTGTACATTTTCGAGGAAAAATCTCTTCGTCACTCAATCATTATTTATGATGTCACATTTGATATGAG
This sequence comes from Petrolisthes cinctipes, assembly GCA_033782935.1. NCBI lineage: Eukaryota > Metazoa > Arthropoda > Malacostraca > Decapoda > Porcellanidae > Petrolisthes > Petrolisthes cinctipes. The sequence continues at coordinate 204,810 of JAWQEG010003066.1, read as the reverse complement.
TTATAAATCAGTTTCGGATTTGATTGATTGATTGGAGACAAACTCTGCCCTGTGATTGGTTGATGCATTCGGAAAGCATAACTGTGATTGGCCGACTGACGTCATGACGTCACATCACCTCCAGGAGATACTCTTCCATACTCTGAGCCACTGCTGGTGTTAGTTAACGTTGTTGATAAAGGTGTAAATGTTAGAGTAGCGAGAGCCTAACTTACAACACCATGTGTGAAGAACATAATGTGGCCTCGTGTGGGAATAGTATAAAATAATGTTGTACAAAATAATGTTTGTTTTGAACTTAGAAGTTCATTAAGTGGATGATGCAGTAAGCCAAAAAAAGTGACATTCCACTAAATAATAACAATAATAATAATAATAAAAATAATATAAAAAAGACAGACAATGAAGTTAGTTAGTTTTGTTGTATAAATTATAATATATTAATATTTCTTTAAATATCCTATTAAATACAGTAGATTATGTTCAACTAATTGGGGGGGTGTATTACACTTTTGGTACATCAGAGCGCCTTGATTCCTCCAAAGTATGCCAGGAAACAGGACCAGATTGACAAAAATATCAGTGGCCTGTTGCCTGGAATAGTTAAAAGGTATAAGTAGCTTCCGATATACCACCACTGTAGGCTACTTACTATACATTAAATCATACGGTATAGGCTATAATTTGCTGCGTATAACCTATATAATACGCGTCTGTCTTTCTTCGTGTTATGTCGGTAGAGATTTCGAGCTACACGTCAAAGTTATTTCCTGGCAATAGTCGAAGTCACTTTATGGATGATATATATTCTGTATTTCAAGTTTGACTCTTCAAAGGTGGTATTATTAAACTACTTCTTCGAGGAAAATTTCTCTTCGTTGTTCAAGTCTTATTATTTTGCAATGTACATTTAGCGACGAAACGCCTTTTCCTCGAAGAAGTTTAATAATACGACCCTTAACTTTTCTTCTTAACACAGCGAACTTGTTGTGTTTAGTCGACTTCTGAATTACTGTTAGTCTGAGAATGAAAACCCTTATTCACTATGTTCGTGTCCTGATCCTGTGAAATCATACTGTACTGTACATGTTTTTATGTATGAATATATATTGATTATTAATTCAAGTGGACCCATTTTACTGGGGTCGAATCGTTGATGAGGCTAATATATATATATATATATATATATATATATATATATATATATATATATATATATATATTGAGGGTATATTTGGGCAGGAGGTTTTCTCTTAAACAAGTATGGTTGAAGGCGATGGTAAGTTCGGCATTATATATTTTCCTAAGAAGATTTTCTTTATTTCTGATTGTCTTTTTATCTTCTTCCTTAAGTTGGTTTAACACTTCTCCAAAAGAAGAGTGTGTGTTGGCCATATCGCGATTTCGGGTCCTAGACCCTTCTTCAGTGGCTTGGTTTTGAAGACTTGTCATCTCTGTGGTCGAGGTGAGAATGACTCGGTGTTGTGGCAGCGCTCTATTTAAGGCGTTGCCTCCGCTCCCCTACTCGACGTGCTGGCCTCTGATTTTTTAGGTGGCTGCAGGTGGGATCTCCGGGCGCTGGGTAGAGCTTGAAGGTCTGTTTGCTGTACGTTGAGTTTTGGGTCCATTTCTTTTATGTACAGAGCTTCTAGGATTGGAAGGCGTCTAGAGTCTGAACAGCTTTCAATAATTTCGGTGTTTTCTACCAGGATATTCCGTGATATCTTGATATATGTATGCAACTCATGCTTTTACTTTTGCTTTATGGTGTGGTAAATTGGCGTGCAGGGACTGTAGACTCCTGAGTACATTTTTGGGAAGTAGCGAATGATAGTTACTGGGCACTGGAGAAAGTAAAGATACCAAAGGCAACAGTCAGTATAGTCTATTTTAGATAGTTATGGTAAGCAAATGTACATAGGAAAAATTCAGATATATACTTTGACACACACACACACACACACACACGTCCCGACAAAAGTTACACTTACCTCAGTTAAAGTAGAGAGTTGGTTCTGTTCCTGTGCAAGAGAACAGAGTGAGAAGGCCGAGGACAAACAGGCGGGGCTGCAACCTGCGCTCTGAATTAGGGAGGACACTGTATCACCTTGGCATCCCTCATTCTGGGATGTTTGACGTGATGAAACAGAAGCGAGATATACAGCTACAAGAACCAACACCAACACATTCACCCTTACTACACGTCCTGCCATGACTGTGACAGCGTGGTGAGTGGAGTGTGTCACTGTGTGTGGCAGTTTCAAGGATCTTGTTGCAGCATCGCCAATTTTAAACTCGTATACCCTCGAGATTGTTACATATATGTTGCTGTATATGTCAGTGCTGTTTACATTCTTGAGAGGATGACACAGTAGATATATTTTAATGCATATGAATGTGTTGCTGTTACAGTGAGACCAAGTGTTTATAGGGGAGAACATCTCTCTCTCTCTCTCTCTCTCTCTCTCTCTCTCTCTCTCTCTCTCTATAATGTATATATAATAATGCCGGCAAATAATAATCATTTCACTGGAACTACTTTCTCTAATCAGCTACTCATGCGTAATTCCGTCTTCTTGTCCGATTTTGCAATTTAAGTAAATTCGTAACCTATATCCTGTACTATTGCAGCCAGGATTTCTTCGCCACCCATTTCTTGCCAATTCTAGGATGTGACAGTATCACATTCATGAATACACAAGTTGCCTAGTATATTATTACTTTTGTTGATAATACTCCAAAAACGTAAATGTCGTAATAATGAGCTTAATAAAGATTATATTCGAGCTGAAGATTTGTCTGATGTATCAGAGGAAATGAAAATGTTGTAGGAAGTAACTTTGCTTATACTACAAGCTTTAAAACGTGCAACATAATTATAGGGGACCTGCAGACTGCTTCAACTCATCCCTTCCTCTGAGGAATGAACACCTGACCATGACGGATTGATTACCTTAACTCGAAGCATCCGCGTTGTAACACATGCAAAACTAATTATCTTCTTTAATCCGATGGTTATTCTTAATAATGTGAAAATAAATTTGCTAGATAAAATAGAAATATGAATAATTTAATCTATATCAGATAATAGTCATTGACCCATAAACGTTAAGAAATTGAAGTGGTGCCACATCTAGTCTATAAACATTATACAGGAGATTTAAGAAAATCCATAAGGACGCAAACCGATCAATGTAAAGCCCATGACATAATAGGCTACTCAGAAAAAGAAAAAAAATATTCTGGCCCACAATGACAGATCTTCCTGAGCACAGCGTTGGTCAAACTCATGTCTAGCATCACGATGCCTCTCCTCTAAAATTTCTTTCACAGCAGTAGTCCTGTGATCTGGTTACGTTCACGTCGCTTTACAGTGATATGACTATGCTTAGTTGTTCTGATGGCTTGTCTGCAGTTATTTTCCTTATTAATATCTGATGTAATAAGTGTTCAATATTTATCCACCATTCAATTATATTAATTTCTGTTGAAATGGTTTATTACATCCTTGTAGTGCACTCTGAGGAATAGGAAATGTTACTATTGACTGAACTCTGTTTTCCCAGACTAAAAACACCATATTTCCTTGATTTATAATTCCGAGACTCCGATATATTTTATGTAGTACCCGGTATGTGGTTTTGTTAGTCATGGAGTGTATGTCAATGGATGCCGTTTATGATTGACGTATATTATGTTTCTATATATCACAGTCTATAGTTTTACATATGCATATAAGCCTTATCATAAACATTGAGAAGATTATTATTGATTATGAGATGATATCAAAAGAAAATGTATATTATTGGTATAGTGAAACCAGTACAGCTGGTTGCTATAGAATAGGCCCCTTCACAAGCCCAGGCCCCGTGTAGGCATAATCTGGGTTGGAAGGGTCAATTCCGTGACGTTCATCAGAAGTAAATAAAATTCAAATCTGGCGCTGTACTGATAGTGGAGCCACCTGGTGGTGGTGAGGTGAGGTATTAAGCCCCTCCTCCGCTGAATACCGCTCGTCCACTCTGTCGCGGAACACATTTCAGTCAACATCTACGCTCCTCGCTGCTACGCTATGGTATTGTTTCACGTGTTCCTGCTAATATTTTATTTTGTGTTCTAGTGGCTGCCTGCTTTGCAGATGTATCGTGTGTGTATTCTAGGAGGGTTTTAGGTGTGTATGGGGGTTTTTTCTTCGTTAGGACTTAGTTCTTTTTTCCTTAGCGAAGGGGGGTTTTTCAGCCCCTTTGTTCGGAGTTTTTCTCCGTTTTTCCCCCCTTTCACCTTTCCTCCTGCCACTAGTACATTCTTCGTGTGTTTTTTATCGGGGTTTCTGGGGTTTTTAGCGAGGTTAGTGGGCGCCACGTGGGACTTCACCCCACGTGGTGAGCACATGGGGTCTTTGCAGCCCTTCCTCTTGCCTTCCCCGATTATTATGTGTCCCCTCTCGGTAAAGGGGAGTGAGAATTGTGCTCTGGTTCTCTCTTCCTCTCCCAGGCGGGGTTTTTTTTTTTTTTTTATTTAATTTTGGGTGTTTTTCCAATATTTGTAGCCTGGAGTGTTTCTTCTCAGGCTAGCTTGTTGGGGGCTACTTTTCGGGGTTTTTTCCCCTTCCCTGTCCTGCCTCCCTTCCTCCTGCCACTAGTACACGTCATTTAGTGTATTTTTCCTCGGGGTTTTTTGATGTTAGCGAGGTTTTTTCCTCCCCACGTGGGGCTCTTTCCTCCCCACGTGGTGCGGGGGTAGGACTACTTAGCCCCTTATCGTTGTTTCCCCCGAGTGTGGTTTAGTGTTACGTGGGGTGGGGGGAGCGAGGATTGTGCCAGGTTCTCGTTTCCCCTTCCCAGCGTATTTTTGGGGTTTTTTCTGGTGTCTTCCCAGTTTGTTTGTTACCCTGGGAATTGCCCATCAGGCTGTCTGTGCCTCTCCTTTGGGGCCTGCAGACCAGAGGTTCTTTCCCAGCCCCCGCGGGGGAGGGGGGGGGTGGTTTCCCGGGTTGGTGCGTGTGGGGTTTTTTGTTGGGGTTCGTTCCCGGGTCCGAGGGGGCTTGCTATCCCCCTCTGCCCGTGTCCTATTATTTTTGTTTGTGTCTTTGTACGCATGGCTTCACGTGTTAACCCCTTTTTTGTGAGTTTTTCTCCCGCAGTCTGGCCACCAGCATCGTTCGCCCCACGCACCCTGCTTCACCCCCTAGGCTTGCGACCCTTTGGTGTGTAGTGTGGAAGGCTGTATGTTGTGTTTTTCTCTGCACATGGTGCGAACACGTGTGCGTGTTTAGCCCCTTGTGTGGGGATTTTCCCCGTGTGTGTGTTGATTGGTGTGTGCGCTCACGCTGTGACTGTCTTCCCCCGTGTGCGGTGAGTACTTGTTTGGGTTTTTTCTCCTCGGGTTTTTTAACCCTGTGGGGAGTGAGGTTTTTTATTTGCACGTGTCCCTTCTACTCTGTGTCTTGGGACCTCTGCACCTTTTTGGTGTTTTTCCTTGTCAGCTCTTTTAGTGTCTTAGGATATTATTCTGATAATGTTGCCTGCACTTCTGTAGCTGCCTTACCAAGCAACGTTTTACTCACTACACCTGCTTGACTTCTTGCTACTACTGTACTGTTCTTGTCTGCGTTGTAGCATTCTTCTTCGTGCAGTACTGTTTTTTCAACATTCAGTACCTTCTCACATTTCAGTACAGTTTTTTATAGTTATGCAGTAGGGTAGTAAGACTTTCTATCTTTCTTCTTACATAACTCTTACTTTGTGCTTGCCCTTATTGGGGGTAAGAGAAGCTTATTACTTTCTGGTAGAGTAACAAGTCCCTCCTTTTAAACCCTCTCCCCCCTTGGGTTTCCTAGGGTCTACTCTCGGCTTTTGGGGACCGTGTTTGCGGGGTTTTTCCCCAGCAGTGTGGGGGTGAGTATGTGTGGTTTAGTGTTTTGCCTTGGGAGTTAGTGTTTTCCTCCCTCGGGGTGTTTTGTGTTTTTCCATGTGTGTACACGTGGGTTCACGTGTTAACCCCCTTTTTTCTCCCGCAGTCCACTTGTGCCTTGTGTGCTTCTTCTGGCTGCACCGTGAGGTTGTTCCTCGACGTGCATCACCACTGTTCACCCCGCACATGCTTCTGCACTCCCAGGAGTACGTTCCTGCTACGTGCCTCTCGAGGTCACAGAGGATCTAACTCCTAGCACTCCTCCGAGTCCCCATCGCCTTCCCTGGATGGTTCTGTGCCTCCCTTCCATGGTTTCCCACCATTCCCGGAAGCGAGCCAGACCACCACGCTGGCCCCCCTGGCTACCTGACCGGTACCAGGACCCAGCAGGGAAGCTGCTTCGTCTCCCCCATGGGCGAGCTCCTCGAGCCGCTCTCGGGGGTGCAAGCACGAGTCCAGGAGGAGGTCTCGCCCTCAGGTCCACAGGGTTTCGGGTCCCTAGCACCCCGAGAGGCCTCCTCTCCTTCCTTTAGTCGGCTCTGATAACCCCCCCGAGGTTTCCACCTCAGCAGGGGGGGGGTCAGACCGTCGGGCTGCACCCCTGGTCACCTCCCAGGTACCAGGGCCCAGCAAGGAAAGGCTCCTTCTCCCACGCGGACGCGCTCAAAGAGCCGCTCCCGAGGGAGCAAGCGTAGCACCAAATGCAGGTCCTCCTCAGCTAAGGACCCGGTGGGTACCGACTGACGAACCTGCAGGTCCCTGCCAACTAGGCTCCGACCACAGCCTAGGGACCTACCCATGCACAACCTAGTACCAAAGAACAGGTCCCTCTCAGCCAAGGACCCGGTAGGGTACTAACTGACAAACCTGCTAGGACCTGGCCAGCTAGGGGGCTACCCAGGCACAACCTAGTGCCAAGAACAGGACCTTTTCAGCCCAGGACCCGGGGGGGTACTAACGGGCAAGCCTGCTAGGACCTAACTAGCTAGGCTCCTACTACAGCCTAGGGTGCTACCCATGCACGACCTAGTGCCAACAGCAGGACCCACTCAGCCAAGGACCCGGTAGGGTCCCGACTGATAAACCTGTTAAGACCTGGCCATCTAGGGTTCTACCCATGCACATCCTAGGGCCAAGAGCAGGACCCGCTCAGCCAAGGACCCGGTAGGGTACTGACTGACAAGCCTGCGAGGACCTGGCCAGCCAGTCTCCTCCACTATCTAGGGGCTGCCTATGCACAACCTAGCACCAATAGCAGGACCCGCTCAACCAACAACCCGGGAGGGTACTGACTGAGAGGCCTGCTGGGACCTAGCCAGCTAGACTTCGACCACAGCCAAGGTTCTACCTGTGCACAACCTAGGGGCTACCTCGGGCTCAGCCAAGGCGCTACCTATGCACAACCTAGGGCGCTACCCGGGGCTCAACCTAGTGCGACATGGTCCTCAGCCTAGGGGCTACCTGGACCTGAACCTAGTGGCTACCTGGACCTGAACCTAGTGGCTAGCTGGACCTGAACCTGGGGTCCCAGCCTAGGGGGTACCTGGGACTCAGCCTACGGCAGCTAGTTCATGAGAGTTTGTAACACACGGCCTCTTTGCCGCGTGAGGGAAATAGGAGAGCGAATGCGATAACGTTTCAAAACGTTCTCAGAACTGTAACAACACTCAAACTCGGAGGTTTTTCCAGTCACTGGCCTCCCTGACAGTGACGTTTTTACGTCCCTCTTTTCCCGTAATGATTCGCAGGTGGTCACCAGGGTTCTCCGAAACGTGAATCATTCTTTACCAAGAACGAGACACCCTACCCTGTGCTGACGTAGCTTTTCAATGGAGGTATGTCTTCCAGCGGTGGGGCAACTGTGGGTCCCCCATAATTTCCCACAGGTAACTGCTTGACCCACCAGTCTTCTGTTCTGCTTGGCTGGAAGGTTTTCAAAGTAGTTTCCTCACCTCTCGGTGGTCCTTACCAAATTCAAACAAACCATTGATAAACTATACGGCTCCGGTTGTTGCCTACCGTCCTACCAAGCTGCACATGTCACTCTTGGTGTCATGTCCAAGCTCTCAAGGATGATATTACAGCTACCCTAGTCCTCGCCTCGGATCACCTGTTTTGTACCCCCATAACAGGGGGACATGGAGCAGCAAGATTTGTGTCTTGTACACCATACTCACTCAATGGGGGCTTCTTAACTACGTCCTTAACCTTTCATCGCACGCATTCCACTTAGGGGATGGGGGCGAGGGGATATTGGGGCTTCAGCTTTCCCTGGTCGATGCCTTGTATTAGTGCTCAGGACGGTCCTGGCGTTACACTCTCGACACTGTCCCAGACAGCCTCGTGAGATTTAAGGTTCGCCTCATTCCCTAGTGGGGGAGCCGGCCGATTATGTGCCACCCCACAGCCCCACTATTGCAACGGTACCCGTTCCTGAACCCGCCCTTCTCACCTTCCCTGCCGCGTCGCCGGTATGGGACTCGAGTCCACCTGGGGATTTTGGAGCCGTTCCCGTTCCCCCAATCTCTCTGGGTCTCGAGTCCCCGGGGGGCACCCTGGCGGAGGAGCTGGCTGCCTCTCCTCCCCCTTTCCCGTCGCCTCATCCTGTGGACGACGGGTACCTTCCCTACTCTTGGGCCTTTCTTCCTTCGTCCTGAACTCACTCTTCAGAGGAGGTCAGACGGGTGCGTAGTCTCCCGATCCTTCTCAACCAGAGGTTTGGGTGAGGAGGCACGACGGGCTAGTGAAGCGGGAAGCGGACGAACTTTTTGGTTTGTCCGTAGGCCACGCGCCCTTCCCCACCTACCATGGTGGAGGCGGCGGGACCCGTTCCTGGACCTGCTCTATCCGAGTCCCCGCGGGGAGCGGGTACGGGATCTGGGGGGGGGAGGCGGGACATCCACCTCATCCTTCAAGACGAGGTATCTGTTCCACTCGCTCTCCCTCACCCCCTGTGTTGCAATGGGGACTCCGCCCACCTTACCACAGGGTCCCCGTGGGAGACAGAAAAGGGGGAGGGTACGCCCGAATGGAAAAGGTCGGACGACTTACCTTCTGTCACCAGACATCCCTTACGTCATCTCCATTCTGTACAGTCTCATGTTTAGAACATCTTGGTGTTTCTTTTCTCCTCTCGGGATATTTTACCCGAACCTAGGCCATAGCCTAGGTTCGGAGGACCCTAACAACAAAAATGGGGGGGGGGGGTCCTCGACCCCCTGGCCCATCCCCTCGAGGGTGTCTTTAAAGACTTACGACTTGTAACACTTTCTGGTTTTAACCGAAAGTTGTCCGTATATAATGATAATAAATTATATGCGTAACAACCCTTCCACAGCAGCTACCACCCTAGCTTTGGGAAATCGCTTTACGATGGTCGGCCACCTCCACTGTTCGCCTCACGCACCTTGCTTCACGCCCAAGGGTTACGACCCTTTGGCGCGCGGTGTGTGCCGCCCCGGGGCTGAGCTGGGTCGGGAGACACCCGCCTCTGCCCGCACCCAAAACTCCCCCGCCCTTGCCTCCTTTCGTAACACGGGGACTAGGGCCTGGAGAATGGCGGGCCCAGACTCCCTCCTGGCCCTTCACTGCGTCCTTTTCCTACCTCACCTTCGAAGGGGTTCCTCTGGAGGTTTGTCACCTCCTCCAGAAAGCTCTCTTCCTGCTCGCCTTAGCTACAGGGTACAGGGCCTCTCAGTTGGCAGCCCTTACCCGTCACACAGCCTTTTCATCTGTAAGCCCTAACCTTACTTCTTTAACTATCCCCCCCTCTCCCGCTTTCCTGGCTAAGAACGAGCAGGCTGACGACAGGATTGGCCCTCTCGCAGTACCCTCGTCCCTGAGGGCTGGAAGTTTTCACCCCCTCTGGCCAGTCCGCGCGTTTCTACATACGTGGAGGCGACGAGAGGGGCTTCTCCGGACCACCTCTTCTACAACTCTAGGTCCGGTAACCCTCTTTTCCCTAGGTCAATCGGATGGGTGACTGGATATATATATTAAACACAGCATCCTTGTGTCCTCCTTCATCCTCTCGGGATCGCATGACCTGAGCCGGGGCCATAGCCCTAGCTCAGAGGACTTTAATAACAAAGGGGGGGGGGTGGGGGGGGGGGGGCCGGGGGCACCCCCTCTCCTGTACCTGACCCCTCGAGTCTGCCTATATAGACTTTAGTTGGTTAACAATTCTGGTCTATAACAGAATAGTCTACGGTATATACTAAAATAAATTACATTGTTACGGGAATTCTTGTGTATTTATTTTCCAAACAATTACTTTACTACGATGAGTGACAGGAGATATTATTACACAGGATATCTGGATCCTAGTGTCCTCCTTCATCCCCTCGGGATCACATTACCCTGAGCGAGGGCCATAGCCCTAACTCAGAAGACTTGAATAAGGGGGGGGGAGGGGGGGGGGTTGCCATGGGCACCTCCCCCCCTCCTCTCCTAGGCCCGAACCCTCGAGTCTACCTATAAGACTTTATGTGTAACAATTCTGATCTATAACAGAATGGTCTACGGTTATATGGTATAAGCTACTTCTCCCCCACCACGGCTATTCACCTAGCCAGTGTCGGGAGGGGCGTTAGCTGCTTCCTCACCGGGCTCGGTTACCTTTCCTGCCCTCCGCTCTCAACCACTCTTAACTAGCACGTGATTGCCTCCACCTCACCTCCCACCTACCGCATCGCATGCTTAGCAACCAGCTGTACTGGTTTCACTATACCAATAATAGTGCATTTGTCGCGACTTCTGGCCGCTTAAATTGTATTTATTGGTTTGTGAAACCAGTACAGCTTCTACTGTCCCACCCACCTCCCGATGCGGCAGGCACTCACTTCTTTCTCATTGAGTGGACGAGCGGTATTCAGCGGAGGAGGGGCTTAATACCTCACCTCACCACCACCAGTGGCTCCACTATCAGTACAGCGCCAGATTTGAATTTTATTTACTTCTGATGAACGTCACGGAATTGACCCTTCCAACCCAGATTATGCCTACACGGGGCCTGGGCTTGTGAAGGGGCCTATTCTATAGCAACCAGCTGTACTGGTTTCACAAACCAATAAATACAATTTAAGCGGCCAGAAGCCGCGACAAATGCACTATTATAGGCAACTAGTACATACATCCACGACGCCGTCACATCCTTAGGTTGGCCAGAAGAGGGTGGCGACCAACTCCTTACATGTACAGTACACTTACAAGTACAGCTGCCAACTGGATCCTATTAAAGTCAAATTAGACAAACCCAACACACATTCTTATCCACAGTTGTTCTTATTTAACCCTAGTCTCTTAAATAGTGACAACATTCCATTACTCTTACCAACGACTGTACCGTAGGCTTCTATGTGGTGACTAACAAAATGGTGGGAATCAAACCCATGTAGCCTATTCTCGTCAGTAGAAATCTTCAGACGTTACCATAAGCCCGGTCACTATTAGAAGGTTAATTAAAGGATCGGTGTACTCCTCCTGTACATGTTTTGTGCACACCATATTTTACTTGTTCCAATTTCGATCATAAGAATGGTACGTGTTCAATGAATTCGTTTCACAATGTCGACCAAAATAGATAGATAGAGGAATATAGATCAAACTGTAGGGAGAGGCCCACATGTTAAGGGCGTGTAACCAGAACCGTGGGAATCATCGTTATTGAAGAAAAAAAAAAAAAAAAAAAAATTATAATAAAAAATATAAACATTACCCTCAGTGCCAGCCTCGAGTAGCTAGGACTATCACTTGAGCCTGACATATTAATTTCACCACTTCCATCATCATCATCATTATATAAGCTATGTAAGCTCATGGGTGACGTAAAGGAGTCTAAATAATAGCATTCTTTGTATTTTTTTTTCAGTCTTTTCTTGGAAGGAATAAAGATCAAGATTCAGATTAATTAATTTGGAGAAAGACGCAATTAAGAAAGACTGATAAAAACGGACAGAGAGAGAGAGAGAGAGAGAGAGAGAGAGAGAGAGAGAGAGAGAGAGAGAGAGAGAGAGAGAGAGAGAGAGAGAGAGAGAGAGAGAGAGAGAGAGAGAGAGAGAGAGAGAGAGAGAGACACAGACACAGACACAGACAGACAGACAGACAGACAGACAGACAGACAGACAGACAGACAGAGAGAGAGAGAGAGAGAGAGAGAGAGAGGAGAGAGAGAGAGAGAGAGAGAGAGAGAGAGACTTATTCCTCCAAACTATCCCAGAAACAAAACACCTCGGCGTCACTAATGGAGGATCAGTTTCGTGTTAGAGTTTGGAGGATTCAGGGTCAATTCCACAGTGGTATTCGTTTGTTAGCTTCCCAACCAGCCACACTTCTTGTAAGGCTTCATTATTTTCCAAAAGGTCAGTCAGTATCCACATTCACTAAATCTATCAAACAGTTAGATAATGATGATCACTGCACAGTTTATTCACCAAAATTCATAAATTAATTCACCCATAAGTCATTTAAACGGCTATATACTTTCGTTTGCGTGCTTACAAACCAATACCAACCACTGTGGAATCGACCCTCAGTAAAGCTTCAATTTATACCACTCAGAGCTGTAAACTATTCTCCGGACTCAACCCGGAAAATACACAAAAATATTTAAGCTTACAACCTCAAAACTGAAAGTCATATGCAGTGGAGTTGAGCATATTGAAACTGTCATATATTCTACACATAATAAGAAAGGACACATTAAAGATTTGGCGAACTACAGGCCCAGAGAAGTGATTTATTATTATCCTTACAAACAGAACTAATCCTATGCAGAACACGACTGATAATCAATAAAGTACAAGTGGTCAACCTGTAATGGTTACTCATTACTCAACAGGCATTCACATTCCTCCTATTACATTATTCTTACACATATTAGCAGAATATTACGGGAACCTGTGATGTAGTCAGAAATTAGAGGTTAGTGAGTCCTTCAAACATTGCCACGAAGCTCCACCTATATAGCCTATTATTATATTGAAGGAGTTTATTTCGTGGCATAGTCAGGAGGAATTAGAAGCCACCAAGTCCCATACACGATCACAGGGTCCTTCCTGAGCACTATGCATTACTATTATACACACTACTTTTCATTAAACCTTTTGTAACTATACGGAGGCTCACTGGATGCAAGACATTTTATGTTATCTACATAACTACAATAACCAATGAAGTGACAACGCTGCAGACATTAATTAATCAACACGAGGATATCATTGACACACGGGTAAACGAGTGAACATCGAGTAGGTATTATGTTGCAGAATTTAGTACTATTATACATTTTGTGTGTATATATATAGAATACTTAACAATTAAATTGATAAATTAAGGTACCTGTGATGTAGTCAAGAAAATTGGAGGGAAATGAGTACTTCAAATATTTCCACGAAACACTACCTATGTTTCTTGGCATGGTCAGGAGGAATCAGAAGCCTCCAATTATCATACACTAGCACAGGGCCTTAAAACACATAGCTTTTCGGTGATCTTCCCTCTTTGTCTTAGTAAAGGCGATGGCAGGTGAGGCTGTACTTGAATCAATGGTGATGGTCAAGGAAGAGTTTGTTGAAGGCAGCGCCACACTCAGCATCTGATAAGCAGACATACAAAAGAAACGCGCATTGGAATTCATAAGGAAATCATTTTGAATTTATGTCCATCATTATTAATGCTAGAGTCTGGATTAGGAAACGGGCTATCGATATTCCCATTCATCATTCCTGCACAACTTAGAGACTGGGCAACAATAATACCTTACTGTTGTATATTCAATGGTCAAGAGTTATATTCCACATGGATAGTTTGTCAAAGTTTTAAAGTTTGGTCCGGACCCCATGAATTACTTTCATATACTGGGAAGAGTAAATAATTAATTAAACTAAATTAAATTAAACTAAACTTAGAATTACAATGTGATAAATTCTTACACCTTGAATGTTTTTTCATAGCTTCAAGTTCTCCTTTTATTTCGGGAAGTTCTTTTGCGGTATTGGTGGTTCCTACAGAATGTTTCCTGGTCACTGCTTCTCCCACTTGCTGGCAGCCATTGGTGGAACACACTAGCGAGACACTCGACGCGTTATGTCCCCCTTCTCCAGTTCCTTGTGGCATCCCTGTGATCGATATTCCCAACTAAGATATTTTTTATTCGTCTAAGATAATTTCAGAAGGGGATTGTAAAGAACCTGAAGGTCTTGGATTTCCCGTATTCAACATCATACAGGTCGTCTTTGGTTATCTCTCATGTTTACAAAGAGAGATGGACATTATGCCTAAATAATTATCATGTAGCAAACACCAAACGTTATTGAGGGCATAGGTTAAGTAATGTCCATAGCATAATACAGGTAATTATCTTCTCAGAATATATACCGACCTGTTGTTGTATACTTTGGTGTTTGCACAAGCCATCCAGCCGGCTCAACTCTGACCCCATTGCCTGGAATGTGACTGCGACGGCCAATTGAACTTGGACTTGGGTTGGGCGTGCTGGACTGAAGGTGAGAGCGGCTGGATTGAAGGTGAGGAGGGCGGCGGAAAGCAAGGAGGAGAAGGAGAAGGTCGAGAAGCAGCTCGAGCACCTCCATCAGACTCACCATCGAAACCCCGACGAAGAGTCCCAACGAACCACCCAGGTTGCTGAGTAGTGACTCCCACTGTTCACATATGGACACACACCACTCGTATTAACATACATACATACACACTCACACAAAGACAAACAAACACACACACACACACACCACTCATATTAACACTAACACACACACACACATAAAGACAAACAAACTAACAAACAAACACACACCACTCATATTAACACTAATACACACACACACACACACACACAAAGACAAACAAACTAAAAAACAAACACACACCACTCATATTAACACACACACACACACACACACACACACACACAACTGACACTAAACCTGTTGAACTGCTTGTAAAAATGCTCGTGTTTACATTGCTTGCTTGATAGTGACACTGACTGTATACTGCCTGGATGAAAATAACACAACAAAAGTAATATTATTTTTACCTGTATATAAGTGCTAGGGAATACCACCGCCATTGAAAACCTGAACTATAAACATCTTCACACAATTAACCTGACCTCTAAATATCTTCACACAATTTCATATTTTCTAGCAACTACACCTTTCTTTAATTAAGGACCCTGTGATCGTGTATAAAATTGGAGACTTCTGATTCCTCCTGACCATGCCACGAAACAAGCTCCTTCCTTATAGGTGGTGTTTCGTGGCAATATTTGAAGGACTAATTTTTCTCCAACTTTTAGACTACATCACAGGGTCCCTTAATTAAGCAACTTCCCACAGCCAATATTTTAATGAATCGTATTACCATGAACCCAATCCACAAACTATACCAATATGTGACGGTTCCATTCACTGCCTGAGACGTCAACCCACACATCAACTTTTACCATTAACACAGACGATTAAAGCAGATAACTAATTTTGAATGACTGCATGTGGTAGGGTAATAAATTTTTTGGAAGCCCCCTCTTGTTGTCTGAGCATTATAGGATTCTACATATGTGTGTGTGTGTGTAATAATAATAATAATAAACGGTGTGTGTGTGTGTGTAATAATAATAATAAACGGTATGTGTGTCTGTGTAATAATAATAATAATCATAAACGGTGTGTGTGTGTGTGTAATAATAATAATAATAATAATAATAATAATAATAATAATAATAATAATAATAATAATAATAATAATAATAATAATAATAATAATAATAATAAATGGTGTGTGTGTGTGTGTGTTGCACTTGAGAAGAGGCCGTTGTGTGTTTGGGCAGGTGTGTATGTACTGTACCTCCTTGTATGTGTGTATGATACTAACGGTGTATGTGGGACTCTCCTGGATGAGACGGTACGATGGAGACTCGAGGTACACGTGCACCACTGCCAGGTCCGACTCCCTGTACCGTACCAGTCCAGTCCAGTCCAGTCCAGTCACGGGGTACGGTATTGTTTATTGAGTGGTCATGTGGACAAACGTATAGGCCAAGGTTTTATAATAATGTAGAGTCACGAGCACTAATAAATATACAGCTTTGGTTGAAGCTTTGAACAGTCCACCAATTCACCAACGAAGTAATTCCAATGGAGATCTTATTGTGCATTTATTTACTGTCTCTATGTATTCGAAGCACACCTGTATACTCATTAGTGCTCGTGAGTGTACAATGATATAACCAATTTAATTAATGATAACTTAAGTGTAATATATAAAGATTAATTTATACCAATACATTACACTTAGAAAAATATATATATATATATCAAGTGAGTTGCATTTAGAAATAATATGGAGAAAAATGGTTAATAAAGCAAAAAGGAGGCAAAAAAAAAAAAAAAAAAAACTGAAGGAAAAAGTGAGAAACATGATTACAAATACGTAGGAGAATCCACTCCAGACAAACAAATATAATAATAAACTTTGATGCACTCACTCGGAACAAAAGCTATTAACTGGCTTCCTGTGTTGATGAAGGAGGGAGTAGTAACCTGGGTTGAGTTTGCTGGTGGTCACTTGGGTGTGGTATTCCGTCTCTCTAAGTAAGGGGGAGTGATGGTCAAAATATATATAGCATAGATGGTGGGTTGTAAGAGTGATGGTCAAAATATATATATAGCATAGACGGTTGTGGGTGGTATGAGCACAAGTAATTAGAGGAGGATTGATTGATATTATAAAGGTGCAGCAACAGTGAGGTCATATAGCGCCAGATATAGTGATATAATCCAATGTGAGGTGCAAACTAAAATGATCCTAGTGGTGTTAGTAAAGAAATTATACAGATGGAAGTAATTATTGATAAGATGTGGCATTATGAAATCATCTGACGGTGGAATATTAAGAATTAAATGCTTCAAGTACTATAATTATATAACTGAAATGTGTAGGGTAGTTTTGATTAAAGGGATTAGTATACTTTAATTAAGTACCTTAGAGCACCTTGATTCCTCCAAAGCATGCCAAGGAACACGTAGGACCAGGTTGTTAAGGTGGTAATTCTTTGATTCCTCCAATTAAAGTATGCCAGGAAACAGGACCAGATGAACAAAATTAATGGTGTTCTGTTGCTTGGAATACTTAGGAGGATTCAGTTGCTCCATATTTACCAAAAGGGGAGACGCATCATGCACCTGTCAACTCATCTTTATAGATTTACAAATAGAACACGAGGGAAGTGCGAAATGGAAGTGTGGGCTGTGTGAAGGAGTGAGATGTGTTTGTTGTGTGAAGAAGCGAGATGTGCTTTTGTGTATATTGTGTGAAGGAGCGAGATGTGCGAAATGGAAATGTGGGCTGTGTGATGGAGTGAGATGTGTTTGTTGTGTGAAGGAGCGATATGTGCTTTTGTGTGGATTGTGTGAAGGAGTGAGATGTGTGTGTTGTGTGGATTGTGTGAAGGTGTGATTTGTTTTTGTTGTGTGGACTGTGTGAAGGAGTGATATGTTTTTTTGTGAAATGTGTAAAGATAATTTTGGTCGTGTGGAATGTGTGAAGGTGAGGCTTACGATGTAGCGTGGAGTGTGTTGAGACGTTTGTGTGGAATGTGAGAATGAGTGCGATGTGTTTGTGTGGAGTGCGTGAAGGTGTGTAATTAGTGTGCATGGACGGTGAGAATGAGTGTGTTGTGTTTGCATGGAGTACGTGAAGGTGTGTAATTAGTGTGCATGGACTGTGTGAATGAGTGTGATGTGTTTGCATGGAGTGGGTGAAGGTGCATTAGTGTGTATGGACGGTGTGAATGAGTGTGATGTGTTTGCATGGAGTCGGTGAAGGTGAGGCCAGTGTGGAGATAATTACTTGATGCCATGGATGTTGTGTTATGAGCTGACAAACTAACTAACTAACTGACTGACCTGCATGGCTCGGGACAGTCACAGTAAAGGTAGCCGTGGAGGTAGTCCCAGTCTACCAGATCCACACACAACTCTGGTTTGGGAAGTATGGAAAGTCAGTCCTCGATTATTTACCCCAAGCTAGCTATGCCATAAGACAGACACCACCTGATATACTGAGGAACCCCTATAGCTGTTTCTAGACACAATGTATGTAGACTTTTAGAGAATAATAGACCTTTAATATGGCAAAAAAAAAAAAAAAAAAAAAAAAAAAAAAAAATCACTTTAATAGGGGAAGGCATAGTTGCTGAGGACTTCTGATTTCTCCAATTTGCTTACAGTCAGAAGAATAAGAATATCCAATTTCAATTTGCCGACATCCTATTAGGCCTACCAGTTGGGTCGACCCAATTGTGAGTACTACAAACATACACAAATAATTTCAATTCTCTCAAGATTTTTAGGAATTCATGTTTCTTGCACTGATTTATGTCACCAGTATTTCACCCTCATTATTATTATTATTATTATTATTATTATTATTATTATTATTATTATTATTAGTAGTAGTAGTAGTAGTAGTAGTAGTAGTAGTAGTAGTAGTAGTAGTAGCTGTAGTAGTAGTAGCTGTAGTAGTAGTAGTAGTACTATTAACATTATCATTATTATTATTATTATTATTATTATTATTATTATTATTACTATTATTATATTCTATCATTATACTGGCTTGGTTTGGTTATTAAGGCTTATTAACGTCTTTAGGCTTCAAAGTGATCATTAAGGAGATGTAATTGTAGAGTGATAGAGTGTGTATAGAGTGTGTGTAGAGTGTGTATAGAGAGATAGAATGTGTATAGATGGGTGCATGTGGAGAAGATAGTGTTTGGTGAGTTTAGTGTGGTGTCTGTAAGTATAGTGTGTCATTATATTACTGACTTTGAGTGGTGTTGAAATGAGAGCATCGGTGCAGTGGATGTGAGTCAGAGTTGTTGTTGTTGTTGTTGTGGTGGTGGAGGTTTGCATACACAGGACTGACCCCCACATAGCACCAACACCTGGCCCGGTACTCCCTCTCCACACACACCTGTCGACACACCTGCAGCGAGACAAGAAAGGATCACTGTAGCAAAGGATAAATTTAACCTGAGAGAGTTAAGGGGATAGATAGTGGTATATTTTGGGTACATACACAATTATTAAGAGTACTTTGATTTCTCCAAAGTATACCAGGAAACAAGACCAGCATAGCAGAAAAATAATGGTGGCCTGTTGCCTGGAATCGTTCATAGGGATCAGTTGCTCCAGATTTACTTTGGAGGAATCGATGTGCTCCAATGTACCAAAAGTATCCTATCCCCTTAATCCATTTGACTGTACATATGATCGTCAACAACACCATATATATTCTTGTATACCAATTAATTAATATACAGTACCATGGCAGAGTAGTGGAGAAGTGGGTGAGGTGAGTGTCGGCAACGTCCGTGGGGCTCACCAGCACGAATGAACACCGTCTGGGGAGGAAGGAAGGAAGGAAGGAAGGATGCAGTTACTTACTTTCATCACAGTACTATATAACTTGTTCATTACGCATTCATTGACGTTTGTTTGTTTGTGTGAGAAGGAATTGTATCGTGCACTAACACACACCACTAACAAATAATGAATGACACACCTTACAGACCCTTACTCTCTCACTCTCTCACACACACACGACAGACAGACACCTACATCCTCTCTCTATTTCTCTCTCTCACTCTCTCTCTCACACATACACACACGCACGACTGTCACCCACCTCCTCTCTCTCTCTCTCTCTCTCTCTCTCTCTCTCTCTCTCTCTCTCTCTCTCACACGACAGACACCTACCCTACTGACTGAAATGGATGATGCCCCTGGACCAACATTGAAGCCTTCCTCTTGGGGTACCGGGAGGCGTCGACCGCTATGCACCACCACCCTCAACCCTAACTCCGGTGTCAAGAGGTTCAGGCCAGCCACTACATTCACCGTCACCCTCAGACCGTACTAGTATAGAGAGACAGAATCATATATACACCCTATAATAATACACCCTTACCATTATACCGACCCTTTCTGTGTGTCTGTTGTCTGTTTGTGTGTGTATGCAGGGTCCACAGAATATATGGACCGTGTATTCTATGGACCGTGTGTGTATGTATATGTATTTATAGACCTTTATAAAATTGTCATCCGTAGCTACACAGTAGACCATATATTATATACTTATAGATATCTCGAATACATCACATGTTATTATATTTCCCTATACTTTTCCTACCTGACCTTGCCCGGATATTTACCCCCACAATTATATCACAAAGTTACATTATATATTCCTTGCCTTAATTATCAGAGTAGACCACATTCTTATATATATACAGTAGCCTATACGTACAATTCCTAACCTTCACTACCAGACCACGTAATATATATAATCATCATCACTCATAATTCAGAAAATAATTTGTTCGCTCCTGTATATACGAGGATTTACTTCAAAAGCTATAAGGAAAGTCAATGGTCGAGGATTTTTTTTTTTTTTTTTTTTCTCAGATCATGGGACCCTGTGAGGTAAACTATTCCTTCCAATATTGCCACGAAACACCATCTATAGGGAAGAAGCTTGTTTCGTGGTATAGTCAGGAGGAATCAGAAGTCTCCAATTATCATACCTGATCACCACAGGGTCCTAAATAATAATGAGTGACTTCTTACCTGTTTCCAGAAAATGTCGTGTTTCCGTCGGTGGACAAAATTATATTATTCCGATTTGCCTCATTTAAGGAAGGAATGATAGGATTATATATAAGAAACATGAGTAGAATCAACCTATAGATATGAGACCACAATGCAATACCTAACAAATTAATATTTACTGTAAAAAAAAAAAAAACTGTATTGAGGAAATAAATAGGTGTGAAAAATAAATAGGTGTTAAAATAAATAGGTGTGAAAATAAATAAATAGGTGTGAAAAATAAATAGGTGTGAAAAATAAATAGGTGTGAAAATATATAGGTGTGAAAATAAAGAGGTGTGAAAATAAAGAGGTGTGAAAATAAAGAGGTGTGAAAATAAAGAGGTGTGAAAAATAAATAAGTGAAAATAAAGAGGAGTGAAAATAAATACAGTAGATAGTAAAATTATTGCAGAGATAAGGTAAGGTTAGAGGAAGTAGGCTAACATTTTGGGGGCCAATTGGAGCAAAAGCAGCCCTCCAAACTCTACCATAAAACACATTCTCATACGGCGGGATTCGGTTTCCTGGCATAGGTTGAAGGAATCAGAACCTCCTTATAATATCCCACGGCAGAGTAGTTTTCTTAATTCGATATATACACACTGTCGTATTTCAGATGTTAATTAAGGGGGTGCGGAAATAAGGGGACAGGCCTCGGGGGGGGGGGGGGGGTAGAAAGCCTGTCCCCCTATTCTCGCACCCCCCAAACCTCGTCCCCAAACCTGTCCCCCTATTCCCGCACCCCCCAAACCCCTCCCCCCAAGCTTGTCCCCCTATTCCGGCACCCCCTAAACCCACCCCAAGCCTGTCTCCCTATTCCCGCACCCCCCAAACCCCCCCCCAAGCCTGTCACCCTATTCCCGCACCCCCCAAACCCACCCCAAGCCTGTCCCCCTATTCCCGCACCCCCCAAACCCACCCCCCCAAGCCTGTCCCCTACTCCCGCACCCCCCAAACCCACCCCAAGCCTGTCCCCTACTCCTGCACCCCCTTAATTCTCCTTCCTGTATGCTGTTAAAATTAAGCTCCACCTCAAGATCAGACATTTCCACAAGAACAACTGTAGAAAATTCACGAAACCGTTGTTATAAAAGGCGAGGAACTAATTAGATTACATTAGGAACTGCTACCAAACACGTGAATGGAATCGTGATGAACTAAATACTAGATTGAATCATTTATGTCATCCCTGTGTGTGTGTGTGTGTGTATGTGTGTTTTTGTGTGTGTGTGTGTGTGTGTGTGTGTGTGTGAGAGAGAGAAAGAGAGAGAGAGAGAGAGAGAGAGAGAGAGAGAGAGAGAGAGAGAGAGAGAGAGAGAGAGAGAGAGAGAGAGAGAGAGAGAGAGAGAGAGAGAGAGAGAGAGAGAGAGAGAGAGAGAGAGAGAGTGTGTGTGTGTGTGTGTGTGTGTGTGTGTGTGTGTGTGTGTGAGTGCGAGTGTGAGTGGTTGTGTGTGTGTGTGTGTTGAATTTTCCGTCGGCATATATATTCTTCCATACTTTGGGTCCGGTGCGTGTTGTTGTCCTGGGTAGAGGTGGCTGCTGCTGGGGGTCAGGTGGTGGGTGGCTGAGACTCGAATTGATCTGAGGGGCGAGGTTGAAGGTGTAACACATGCCCTGGTTGTCACTCGGCCACATGTAGAACGACCTGTCAAGTACACACACATCTTTATATAGAATCTTATGGGTTGCTTATGGTACGAGTTATATAAATGTTTTGGGCAGCGGAAAAAAAAAAATATCTTTCCACATAAATAATACCTCACTGTTAGTCCATCAATATTTGGTAAGATATCAGGCGTTGTTTTAGGGGATTATTTGAGGTTGACATAATAAGCTTTGGGGACGTCCAAAGAGTTTGTCCTCCTCCAATATTGAAAGTTGATTATGGTTTAGATACAGCAATGCATAAATCTTTGGTCTATCACAACACAAGGTCATCCCAAGTAATAAAAGTGGGCATGCAGTTTCGATTCCTACCACTTCACTCAACGGTACTGTTTGAAAGCCAGAATGTACAGCCACAATCATATAACCACCGACACTTCCCTTCCATCGTGCAAATAATTCAGTATCATATCAAAATATAATCATACAACACTTTAAGTCAACTCAACCTATTCAATTATTATTATGAGGTGCTGCAAAATCATACAGGTGTTGCTCTTTATTACCAAGATATATACTACAATGGAAGGTAAGTGTCGGTGGTTATTGGATTGTGGCTGTACGTATTGTATCATTCCGAAGGAGGAGAATCGTGGCAGCATAAACACTCACTGCCATCCACCAAAAAAAAAGTATTAATGACAATAATAACAATAATAATAATAATAATAATAATAATAATAATAATAATAATAATAATAATAATAATAATAATAATAATAATAATAATAATATTAATAATATTAATAATAATACAATAATAATAATAATAATATATAAATAAGAAATAAGAAAGAACATATATTATAATGAAAAAATAACCAACCAACCAACCTGAAGTCGCACAGTTCATTGTCAAAAGTACAAGAGTGTACGAAGTCACTGGCGGGTAGAGAGTATTGTTGTTGGTCAGTGTGTGAGGGGGAGTACAGGGTGGAGAGGTCACCAAAGTCTGCACGGTGTCGCAACAACATCAGCTTCAGAGTCGTGTTGTCCAGCCGACCCTCAGCCCAGTCATCCAGCCCTGTGTGTGTGTGTGTGTGTGTATGTGTGTGTGTGTGTGTGTGTGTGTGTGTGTGTGTGTGTGTGTGTGTGTGTGTGTGTGTGTGTGTGTGTGTGTATGTGTGTGTGTGTGTGTGTGTGTGTGTGTATGTGTGAGTGTGTGTGTGTGTGTGTGTGTGTGTGTGTGTGTGTGTGTGTGTGTGTGTGTATGTGTGTGTGTGTGTGTGTGTGTGTGGAAGAGAAATGGATATATCTAAAGAAATTACCTCTAAGCAGTCATATGGTTCATGTAAGTCATATTGAGTTCTAGGAGATATTAAAAAAAAAAAAAAAAAATGAGTGACCTAATCAACTTTTACACTAAATATTTGTTTATTCTATCACATTTCCCCATGAGCCTTGTTATCCAATCCTGCAGTGGTGGTGGGAGGAGAGAAAGAACAGATTATTTTGTATTGATTTCCTAGAATGCAAAGCAAAGCAAGACAAACCGTACACAAAAAGTTGCACAAGTACAGTAGGTAATGAAATTTGTTAATGAAAAAACACTGGTACATAAACAAAACACAAATTTAAAGTACATAAAATAAACAGACTTGAAAAATAATTACAAAACAACACCACAAACCCTGTCTCAGTACTTCGTCTGATGGTCGTGTTTTGAGTATAGGTAACCGGTAAGAACATACTTATAGACATAACTACCCGATCCCGACGACTAGGAATACGGTTCGAAAACTCACATGGTGTTGGCCAGCAAGTGTCTGTTGTCCCTCCACACTTGGAACACAGAAACCCAGGCTGAGTGGTGACTTCTTGGTAACCTCATGGAAACAAACAAAACACACAAAAATCAGTGTCTACAGTATAGGGGCCATC
This sequence comes from Petrolisthes cinctipes, assembly GCA_033782935.1. Classification (NCBI taxonomy): domain Eukaryota; kingdom Metazoa; phylum Arthropoda; class Malacostraca; order Decapoda; family Porcellanidae; genus Petrolisthes; species Petrolisthes cinctipes. The sequence goes on along the minus strand of JAWQEG010003066.1, from coordinate 180,682 downwards.
CATCTCTTAGGGGATCCTGCGATGTAGTCAGAAAATCGGAAATAAATGAGTTCTTCAAATATTGCCACGAAACACCACCTATACGGAAGGAGCTTGTTTCGCGGCATAGTCAGGAAGAATCAGAAGTCTTCAATTCCCATTCACGATCACAGGGTCCTTAAGGGGAGATTCACTAGTTGGTAAATTGGAAGGCTACTGATTCTTCCTAACTATGTAAGAACACACACACCCACAATGGTACTAATAGAGGATCTATTTTTTGGAGGAATCAGAGACCTTCCAATTCACCAACAAAAGAATCTCCCCTTAAACTGACATTTGGTGACTGAGAACTCGACTTAAACTCTTCAGTGTGTGTTCCAAAGTATTTATCATTTAAGGTGGTCATTCATTGGGTGAATTGGAACACTACTGATTCCTCCAACTGATGCCAGGAAACAGACTACCTCAATATACGAGTAGGGGACTGTTGTGCTGCACTGTTTGGAGGAGTTAGTAGCCTCTGAATTCACTCATAATAAATGCCACCCCCCTCTCCCCATAAATTGATAGATTCTTAGGTTCTTTCTATGCTTACTTGTGAGATTGTGGTCGTAGCATCCCCAGTGGTCACAGAACACACCCGCCTGACACAGAACACTCCAGTGGGACAACTCTTGGAACCCAGCTGCACACACACACACATAATTAAGAAAACATTAGATTATCACTAATATTATGACAATGAAAATTTATAATAATTTTCACGTCTATTATATAGCATCCTCATATCCACCTCTATACACCATTCCATTTATCACTCCTTTGTCACATAACATTTTCCAGACTTCACACAGTGGACTAAAAAAACTGGAATGGATGAGTTGACAGCCGCTTACCACACGTATCTTGCTGGTTGAGGGTCTGCTGGGATGAGTCAGAACCGTGGCGGAGTTTCAGGAGATCTCTGTAGTGTTGGCTGCATTGTGTCCTCAGACTGTGAACAGCCTCCAGCACAGTTACGTCCTCTGTTACCAACACCACATGGACAGTGACGATCACATTAGAATTTCATGATGACAACCCGCGTTAGAAATAGAGGAAGGACAAACCACTACACTTCGACTAGATAGTAAATAAGGTCCCTGGATAGGATATAAGGGTCTTAAATTAATCAAGATCAGTGTCTTGGTGTGGCCTATAGTGTCATAAGCCAACCTATAGTTAATGGTGTCATCTATTGGTATACTTATGGTTTAATAGTTAAGTAAGAAATGGGCTTAGGTCTTATAACATACCGCAGTAGAGGCTTAGTAGGTGTCGGGAAGAGGGGCAGTGGCGGTGGTGTTGGTGATGGGGGTGGCACAGAAATCTGGGGTTGATGCAGCCTCCTCCTCCTTCCTCTCCACAGTCCAGGTAACCCCGCGGACACTCACCACTCACCACACCCTCCTCAGCTGCAACACCACCCAGCCACCAATCACACAGGGTACGTCATACAGTTGGCGACATATCAAACAGACACACTTGAAATGGGGTCCCTCATTGAGCATAGGGTCACAACGTTGCAGCTCCATCAGATAGGAATGCATTAATCTGTCTATGTGGGTGTTTTTCTTACAATGGTAAATTATTATCATACAAAAAGAATAGCTGACATTAAACCCACTTCACAAGTCTTTGGTGAGTTAAAATTTTTAGTTTGCGAATATTGCTATAAAATAAGAATTATATACAATCCATATAATGTTAATGTAAGATCACCACCAGGAAAGTATTATAACTTCATTATGCAACCCCTTCATTTAGCTTCCCCCATTCCACCCCACACACACACACTTATCTATATCCAGTCGAGGCATAACAGGTCCTGCAGGCATATAATTATATTCTCTACGACTTACAGCAGTTGTGGTTTGAAGGACAGGTGTGGCAAGACAGATGTTGTGGGGTGCAGGTATGATTGTGGTCACAGAGCAGCGCCCCAGATACACACGCATCTGTTGGTATAAAATCTTTCGGCTACTATGGACAGTTGGTGTACGTACTATTAAGGTCACAAGTCCTGATGTTTCTCCAGTAATTAAAAAACAATAAACATAAACAAACAACAAAACTCTATCACTAGCATAGAAAGACACTGAACTCTTATGGTAGAAACTTATAACTTTTTTCCTGAGAGACTGTACATACATACATACAGTACGTACAGTTGGCCACAGGAATTCTTACACAGGTTATATGGAAAGAGAGGTCATTATTCTGGAAGTACGGTAATGAAAGGTCTACCAAGTGTCTCAGTGATTGCAAAACAACCTACCAAATTATATTGTTGTATTGCAATTACGTAGTGTTACATCTTCTATATGTTTTAAGCCCTCGAAAACAACAGCGTGTGTACGAATTCTTGTGTCAAATAGTACATACATACATACATACATACATACCACAGTTGATTTCATCCTCTCCCTGTGTACAGTCTTGCTCTCCGTCACACCGATACTGTCCCGTCACACACCGACTGTCCTCACACTTGAAGTAGCCAGGGGGACAGGTCTCCACGGCGGCCCCTGCAACCACAACATAACACATGGTTTACTTGGTCTGGAAAAATATCTAAACCGTGAAGTATTCCCGTATTATACTGTACTTATATATTTTTTCTCATCTTGGTAATATAGCAAAAGAAAAATGGATAATATGCAAATACAGTCTTATTAGAAAAGAATCTCTGTCAATCATAGTTGCTAAGCAGACTCAGAGATACGACTCTTTCAGACTCACCGCACATCACCTCGTCGACCCCGTTAGAACAGTCAGCCCTGCCGTCACACAGCTGCTCCAGGGGTACACAACGAGACTCCCAAAAGTCCTGGCACAGCAACCCATTCAGACACCCACCTGCAACACAAATATTAGCGGTCATCAAACTTGTGGCACGAGAACATTATTTTAACATTCCTCAGTAGTTCCTTAAAGTGTCCTGCTCGTGAAAAGAGAATATTTATCAACTCTAACACAAAGTGTACTTATGTACTGCTGCCTCCACAAAATCATACCAAGGAATGATACTTGTAAGGACACTGGAAAGAGATTTGTCAATGTTTATGTAAGGTCTATGCACTTGTCATCACTAACCAAAAGGAAGCTCGGAATGTGTAGAGTTGCATAACCAAATATCATCTCTGTGACTTTACATAACTATTATGTGGAAGCGATGGCGCTCTGTCTTAGCCAGTTGCATGTTTAAAAATTTAATAAGATGTACGTACTTGCTTGTTTAATGACAGGATCAACAAGGTTAGTTTTACATAGATATTTCCTAAATTGTTCCTGCTTTTTTCATGAAAACATAATAAAGACACACATCCATAATTAGGTTAGTTGGTCAGGAGTTTGTGAACAATATCCTGCCTGTCATATCAAAATTGGGAACGACCCATACAAATAAAAGTATCAGCCTCAGTGAACTCGACCCATCATCATCATCATCATCATCGTCACACTCACTGCAGTCTCGTTCGTCCTCAGCTCCGTCACAGTCAGCTACACCATCACATCTTCGGTTAGGGTGGAGACAACGGCCGTCTTCACAGTGCATCACTCCAATACTACAGTTGCCTGCAATTAAGAGGGAATGTTTGGAAAATGTAAGGTTTTGTCTCAGTCAATGTCATTAATTCACAGTAAAATATAATTCATTAACTTTTTGTACAATTTTCTTAAATAGGAAAGAAAACACATTTAGGTACAGCCACAATCAAATATCCACCAACAGTTTCTTTCCATCGTAGTAAATATCTTGGTAATAAAGAACAACACATGTATGATTTTGCAGCACATAATAATAATAATTGAGGGGGTTGAGTTGACATAAGGTTATATTTTGATATGATACTGATTTAATTGCACGATGGAAGGAAAGTGTTGGTGGTTATTTGATTGTGGCTGTACAGTCGGAGAAGAAAGCACCAGTACAATTTTCTGAAGTTATTTTTTGGCAATTCCCTCAGTAACAAAAAACTGTAAAAATACTACATCACATAAAATTATTTCCCATTCCTTCATGCAAGTATTATCCTTGGCCAACTAAATATCAATGTATAATTCCTGTCTCATTTTTTGTCTGCTGAGGAACACAAGTTAAAGAGTGTCGAAAACAGACAACAATGTGTTCTCGAGTCCACAAGTTTTCAGACTCATAGTAAACCATTAGAGGCTACTGCATTTCACTGACGATGCAAAGAATAACAGAGTTCACACAACAGACAGGCGAGACGAACAAAAAAAAGTCTTGACCCATGACTTGACCTCACTTACGTCCCGTCCGTGGGGGGAAAATACAGTAGCAATTAATGACCCGCATGATGCAATAGAAGGGTAAAAAAATGAGTTCTTCAAATATTGCCACGAAACACTATCTATATGGAAGGTGCTTGTTTCGTGGCATAGTCAGGAGGAATCAGAAGCCTCCAATTATCATACACCATCACAGGGTCCTTAAAACCTGCTGGTACAATACTCACTACAGGCCATCTCGTCGTCTGCATCCTCACAGTCATCCACACCGTCACACCGGAATATATCCCTCACACATCTGAACACAAGAGTACATAAGCTGTAATATTTTTCCCTAATGAGGTACTTAAGGCCTAATTTTGATGGTTCAGGATGTTATATTATGTAACTGTATTTCAAACCACACTGTATTAATTACCATGTTGATATTTTTGGAATTGTGTCCAGATATGACTAATGTTTTCATAAAAAGATGATGATACTTACTTCCCATTTTTACAGGCAAAGAATCCCTCGTCACACTGTGGCACTGTCAACAAAACACATCTTCAATAATTATGAAATAACTGATGTCGGGTTGTCAGTTTTAATTCCTCTGTAAATATCACCGGTGTTCATGATCATTAACAAATAAAACCAAATCGATGATAGACACACAATCGTCAGGGCGAGATGATGAAACTATTATTTCCGTCTCATGTTTATCATGAAATTTTGTTCAATGTTTGTCAACACAAAAATGTCTCCATTATCACAGACCTAATTTCATGGTTGTACTATACAAATATTATCTAATTTTCGTTGTTTTAATGAAACTATTAAGAAAATGTGCTTTTTTGCTTTAATAAATGCTTGTTTCCTGATGAGCATGTTTACAAAAGTAATCAATACAAGTTAAAACAATTACAAGGAGTCTATTTCACAGTAACTACGATTTGTTTGTTTTATCCTCAACCACACATTTTAGTTTATATAATAAACCACAAATACTTCAGTCATCACACCTTGCTGTCAAACTCTTCAGTAATATTTTTTTTATTACAGTCAAGTTATCAAGAACATCACAGAGCTCAGCCATAAATCACTAGAGTTCAGCTGGCAGTTTCTCTTACTGTGGTGCTTACGAATCGCCCATACATAAACGACTGCGAACTCGACCCAAAGTAGAGAATTATATAATGACTCACCACACAGCTGCTCGTCCGTGGCGTTGGAGCAATGTACGATGCCGTCACAGCGTTGGTGTTGGTAAATACAGCGTTGGTCTTCAGAACACAGCCATCTGCCCTCCACACACCGCTCTGCAACACCAACTTTCATACTACCCTGTCCGTTTTATGTTTTATCACCATTCTTCTAGTTGCCCCTAATCACATCACACTGCAACACCAACTTTCATACTACCCTCTACGTTTTATGTTTTATCACCATTATTCTTGTTGTTCCTAATCACATCACACTGCAACACACCATCAACTTTCATACTACCCTCTCCGTTTTATATTTTATCACCATTATTCTTGTTGCCCATAATCACATCACACTGCAACACACCATCAACTTTCACACTATCTACACCGTTCTTCATCACCATTATATTCGTACTGTCCCAAACCACATCATCACCAACTTTCATACTATCTACACCAAGAGTTCTTTAAAATTTTTCGTACTGTCTCTAATCACATCACAATGCAACACCAATACTACAAAATACGCTGCTCTGGAATTTAAACTTTTCATATATATATATATATATATATATATAAATATTCTACCTTCTCTCTTGTTCATGCATGATACCACTTACAAACCCGATCGATCACTCTTTCTCCACTCGATGTTTTGTCCTGCCTAACACGTCTCCTGCTCAATATATAGGGACGACGCAACAACACGTCTCCCTCCATGACTCACCACAGGCCAGTTCGTCGTGCCCCAAGAAGCAGTCATCGTGGGCGTCACAGAGGAGGGAGGGGTGGAGGCAGCGATCGTCCCCACACACGTCAACCTCACTCTCTTTGCAGCTCCCCTCATTCTCTGTATGTGTGTGTTGTGTGTGTGTGTGTGTGTATGTTATGAAAGTAGAAGATTAATTCCAGCAACAGTTCGGTTTATATGAAGAGCAAGGAAAGGAAGGGTGTAGTCGAGGAGTTGACAGCGAATGAATCTGGACTGAAGGAACATCAAATTTCCCTTTAGATATTTTTTACCTTCCATGAGATCTGATGGAATTATTATATCGCATTTATTTGACCTCTCTAAACAGTCAACACTCAACACACATGCGCGTCATACCCTGCTTTACGTTTCGTGTAATGTTTCAGTCCTCTGGCTTATATATAATCTATTAAATTTTATTATGACTTATCACAGGTATAAAGTGCGTCGTATCAGTCTGTGTGAGTTTAAAGAATCTTGTGATTATCTGCATGTGAAAGGGTTAATTAAAAGTACGCACAGAGAGAGTTAATAATGAAGTTTGTTAAAGCATGTTATTACCTCATTACCTCTCAGTTATTGAACATCCAGCCATCAGAATGTGACGTAAGGGTGCTACCAATTACATCATTCACGACGGTCAACACTGATAATAAATAAAGAGGGTATACCCCACTAGCGCATGTTTCCTTCTTTTTCTGGTCAGTCTCAGGCTTAATTCATTATAAAATCTCTTCTCAGAGTTTTGGTGGACACCCTCCAATCTCTCAAAAGTAAATTTGACCCGAGATCGGAAAATGAAAGATAGAGAATGAAGGAAATAGATGTTGTAGTGGTAGAGAACTGAAATATAACAGTTACTCACCGCAGTTGTCCTCATCAGACCCATCTTGACAGTCGGGGAGGCCATCACACACCTGCTCAGGCTGCACACACACCTGCTCCTCCAGACACTGGTGGCTCCTGCCCACACACCTACCTGCATGCACACTTTTCTTACCACCACTTCCTAAACACACACACACACACACTCCACTCGGCATTAAAACTTACACACATGGACAGTAACTAACATATCAAATTTATACTAATAAAAACCTTTTCAGTTCAAGAACATAGAATGCTTAGTTTAGCATATGAAAACAATGGTGAGATTTCTGTATGAGTCACCCCTGAATGGAAAGAAATTATTCTCCACAGTAGTACATTAATTAGAAGGGAAATATCAATGAAAATACAAAAAATAAAGTAGTATAAGGCTCTTACTGCAGTTGCGTTCATCGTCAGCATCTGGACAGTGAGGTACACCGTCACATTGTAGGTGTAGTGGGATGCAGGTGTTGCCATCACAGTGGTATAACCCTTCACCACACTCATCTGTCAACACCACCATCACCAAAGTAAACATATCTTCCCTAGAAACGTTTTAACCCAAATTATCGATTGCTCATCAATAATATACAGCTACAGATTGAAGTTTCTATTTAAGGGAGAATACAGTCTTGGTAAATTAGGAGCAAATTATTCCTCCAAACTATTCCAAGCAACAGGCCACCATTATGATTGTTCCTCTGGTTCTATTTTCTGACATACTTTGGAGGAATCAAGGCGCTCCAGTGTACCAAAAGTATATTCTCCACTAAACATGGTAGGTGTCACTCTCACATCAATTTTTTCCTGCCAACTTATTACATGTATTGTGCCTGCATGCCATAGCTAAAAGTGTTTTTAAATTATATGGAACCCCATTTGTGAAACATTCATGTATATGTGTATTTACCCACAATATGTGCACAAAATTCACTCCACTACTTCTCACACTGCATGGCGGTGGAACGAACTACACTTAACAAACCTGAATAGGGCAGTTGTTCATTCACTTACTCCCCTACTCTTCCACTTCCATTTCCCATAACTTCTTTATCTCTCCTCCACTTCCTCCACTCTTACACTTCTCCCTGTCCCCTCCATCCCCTAGCTACTCCCTTATTAATACTCACTTCTCTACCCTCCACTTCTTCGTCCATTAAACCTTCTCCTCTCCCCTCCATCACTTACTCCCTTAAATAATTATACTCCCTTCTCTCCCAGGCCCCTTCTTCCTCTTGTAGACCTCCTCCTCTCCCCTCCACCTCTGCCAACCTACCACATTTTTCCTCATCATCAGAGAGGGAACAGTCGCCTCGTCCATCACACCTCAAGTGGGGATGTAAACAGACATAGCTCCACCAGTCGTAACACAGATGGTGACTCTCAGGGCACTCCTCCTCCACACCCGATGATGCTGTTGGGAAGGAAGGAAGGAAGGAAGGAAGGAAAAAAGGAAGGAAGGAAGGAAGGAAGGAAGGAAGGAAGGAAGGAAGGAAGGAAGGAAGGAAAGAAGGAAGGAAGGAAGGAAAGGAAGGAAGGAAGGAAGGAAGGAAGGAAGGAAGGAAGGAAGGAAGGAAGGAAGGAAAGAAAGAAGGAAGGAAGGAAGGAAGGAAGGAAGGAAGGAAGGAGAGAAGGTTCAGATGGTGTCAAGTGGGTCATAGTCTTGTACCACACCTTTATGTAAGCAGTGTTCAATTCATTATGCAATTGGTGTACAGTAGTTAGACTGTAAAATGTATATACACTGTTGATCTTTAAGGTAACACTAGTATACATTGGAAGCATAAACTAACAGAATGACTGATTAAATAAACTGGTTAAATAGGATGCAAGAAAATACTGGTAGCATAAGCCTGGTAGAGCGGACTGGTAGATCAAACCTGGTAGAATGAATTGTCAGGAGAACTGGTTAAATAAACCGGCATTACAAAGTGGCAAAAGGTTCTGGCAGAGATATAAATAATGGTAAACACATTCTGTTCATGCTCACTGCAGTTCAGTTCGTCATCACCGTCTGTACAGTCAATGAGGCCATCACAACGCAGGTGTAGCGGGAGGCAGGTGTTGTCCTCACAGTGATACAACCCTTCATCACACTCCTCTGCCAATACCAACATCAACCATAATTAATGAACTTGTAGACTATATATACCAAGAGTCTAAACTAGCAGATTAAAATGGTGGATTGAAGTGGTGTCGCCCGCACACACACACACACACACACACACACACACACACACACACACACACACATACCACCACCATCTGCATAACTTTTACCTGTATTAACTAAGGAAGTACAGATAATGTATACCGTACTAGTTGGTCTCTCATAATCCTGAAAACTATGTATCTATCTATAATGACCAACTAAACTGTTTGAATCCACCGAAAAGGTCCTCTTACCCACACCATCCATATAGGATTTTTAATCGATTTTTAATCCATGTGGGCAGATCTCGTCAAATCCACTAGAAAGTGACCAGATCCTACAACAATCTTTATTCGAGCCCTGTGGTGGATGGCTAATATTCACAGAGAATAAAGTCAGTCCCCTTGGGCAGTGTATAGTTAGTTGTCCTAAGTCAATATATGTGTCAGTGTTGTAATAGCTGTGTTATACTCTTATGAATATTGCTACAACACATATTTTGACGGAGATTAGTATTAGATGTGTAGGAGCTCCATGTATTATATATACTAAATTGAGGGCAAAATGGAGGCTATACTGGATGTTTTATAATCTATACCTCGAAACAAATCACCTATACCTATATAATATACAAATCCTCTTCTACTTTTTATACTATGGAAAAATCAGTAGCCAGCCTCTATTTTGCCGACAATTTAGTATAATACATGGAGCTCCTACACACCTAAAACTAAATCTAATACTAATTTATAATCCCCATAATGAGAGCCAAATGGTAAAAAAAAAAAAAAAAAAAAAAAATTACGTACCGAAAAAAAAAAAAAAAAAAAAAAAAAAAAAAAAAACATTACGTACCGCAGTTGAGCTCGTCGGTGTTGTCAGTACAGTCCTTCCTGCCGTCACAGCGGAGGGTGTGGTGAAGACAGCGTCCATCACACAACATCTCACCAGTAACAACATCACACTCCTCCTCCGACTCTACACCTCCTCCTACATACAAGTTATCATCATCGTCATTATTCTCCTCCTCCTGCTTATCATTATTATCATCATCCATTAATTATTATCATCATTCTCATCATTATTCTCCTCCTTCTCCATATCATAATAATAATAATAATAATAATAATAATAATAATGATAATAATAATAATATAAATAGCAATAATAATAATAATAATAATAATAATAATAATAATAATAATAATAATAATAATAACAACAATAATCATCATCATCATCATCATCATCATTATTATTCTCCTCCTCCTCCTCATCATCATCGTCATTTTACTTCTTCTCTTCCTCCTTTTCACGTCCTAACCTTCAAAGTCATATATACAGAGTTCCTAAAGTAGAAGAAAACTTTATGTAGGAAATATTTCGTAAGCTTCATGCAAGGTAAACTACAGTAAGGAGAAGTTAATTAGTTTGTTATAGACATTGTTACCAGTTGAGATAAGTAAATTATTTTTATATATACGTTGTTACCAGCTAAGATCAGTAAACTATTTTGATGTGGATATTGTTGCCAGTTAGGATAAGGTAACTATTTTCATATGGACATTGTTTCCATTTAAGTTAATAATATTGATATGGATATTGTTGCTCACCACAGGCTACTTCATCACTACCGTCAACACACTGGGGTCTGCCGTCACAGCGAAGGTAATGACGAATACAGTGCCCGTCATCACACCGCCACGAACCCTCCTGACACTCCACTGAAACAGCAATTAAGTGGTGACACAACGATTAGTTCTGCTGAAGCCAACCAACAAAAAATAATCGATAATAAGATAAGTCGATCAAAGTAAGTACAGTCATGGTCAATAGTCCTGCAACACCTTCCAATCAGATGGCTTCGAAAAATGATCCGAAACTCTAGCTATTGTTGGTCTCTGCAATATTGGTTCATAAGATTCACTCCAATGGCTCGCTTTTATTCACCAGGTTGCAGGACTTTTGACCATGACAGTACAACGATTAGTTCTGCTGAAGACAACCAACAAAATGTCAGAAAATGTTGTTATTAAAGCTACTTCTTCAAGGAAATGGTTCTTCCTCGCTGAATTCACATTGCAAAAGAATACGAACTGAGCAACGAAGGCCGATTTCCTATAAGAACTAGTTTAATATTACCACCCACACTATTATCTTTAGCCCTGACCTGCCATCGGATTCAGTTATTGTCTCTGAAAACACAAGTGGCACAATGGTTAGTTCTGAAACCGAACGTAATTAAGTGACGAAGTGGTTGGCTCTCACACTGAAAATATCACAGTGTTCATTTACACATTACTTCATAAAACAATTTGTGTTGAGAATAAGTTAACTACACTGCCCTTGAACTCCCATTTTTTTTTTTTTTTTTAATTATTATTATTATTATTATTATTTATTTATTTTTTTTACGCACTTAAGGGGAAATTTTCTTGTCGGTGAAGTGGAAGGCTACTGCATGATTCCTCCCAACTATACTAAAAAATAGACACCCTCAATGGTACTGATAGGGAATCTAGCTGTTTGTTTCGTGGCATAGGTTGGAGACATCAGCTAGAGACCTTAATTCCTATACACCAACAAATGAATCACTCACCCCTTATTGAAATCACCCCACATGCAGCTAACACCACTAACTAACTACTATCACTCTAGGCTTCTCTGGTCCTCCTCAATTAATAAACAGACCCTCTGAAGGCAGTACGTCCTCACCACAGTTAGCCTCGTCGTCGGAATGAAGGCACTGGGGTTGACCGTCACAGCGAAGGTGGTCAGATATACACACTTTCTTCGCCCCATAACACTGGTAGTATGACTCTCCGCAGCCTGTAACACCAAGATATATACAAATACAAAATATATACAAATGCAAAACATATACAAATACAAAATATATACAAATACAAAACATATACAAATACAAAATATATACAAAACATATACAAATACAAAACATATACAAAACATATACAATATATATACAAATACAAAATATATTCAAATACAAAATATATACAAATACAAAATATATACAAATACAAAACATATACAAATACAAAACATATACAAATACAAAATATATACAAATACAAAACATATACAAATACTACATGTGTGTCTCTCCACAACCCCCCACCCCCCCAAAAAAAAAAATCTTAAAACTGAATGTCCCTCGTTTAGTTACTAAGGATGATTATTCTCTATTATTTATATCAGCCAGCAGTCACTCTCAAAGAATTACAGCCTAAGGTTCTAAAATCCATGGGTCTGTACAGTACGTTTATCTATATAGGGAATCCCGTACTGAATCTTGAACCTTACACAGTGAACGAAAATAACAAAACTTAAAGCCAGTTACCTCACCCAATATTGACACTCTGCTATTTATTTCATTTCGGAATACATAGAGCTAAAAAGGTTATTGCTACCCTTTGAATAATAATACGAATGGTCGATATTACACTGAGTTTCGTTCCTCCAAATGTTTTTTAAAATGTCAGATAGTGTTTGGAAACTTAACAAAAGTGACCCACAAAAGGACTTGGAACACTGGCAATGATGACTCACTGCAATTGGTTTCTTCCTCGCCTCCGGGACAGTCTAGCCAGCCATTACAAGCGAGGTGTTCCCTGTAGCAAGTGACCCCGTCCTGACACTTCTCGTACCCTTCACTGCACTCGCCTTCAGTCACCACACACAAGAGCGGGAATAACAAGCTCTATAATTATATACTTCAATACGTGATTAGTATTATATTTCCTAAGGGGGAAATATACAGTGTTGGTAAATCTAGAGCAAATGATTCCTCTTAACCATTCCAAGCAACAGGACACCAATATTTTTGTTTATCTGGTTCTGTTTCCTGGCATATTTTGGAGGAATTAAGGCTCTCCAATGTACCAAAAGTGTATTACCCCTTTAATTAATACGTAGTACATCATGAAGTTAAGGGAAGAATATCTTATCGGTGTCGTATTTTTACATTAGCAAGTGAATATTTCATGGTTCTCTTTTCCTTGTTTATGTTAGTGTTGTTTCACCAGTAATGTCAGGTAATACATACTGTAGTTATGCCTCACCTTCGTCGCTGACTGTTGAAATTTCTTCTGGTGGAAGCAGGTCCACAGAGCGCTGGATTGAAGAACAATATTGAAAGATATGAACAGAGGAATAGACATCAGAACCAAGATGAAAGAAGCAAAGAAATGGCTGAAGTTGAATAGTTTTATCTACTTTTTCGTTAGCATATATATATATATATATATATATATAAAAAATGTTTACAAGTACGATAACAATATAACACATGTTACAGGAGTGACATGTGGGTACATATACACTGTAAACTGGCCCTTACCCAGCCCGAAAGCAAATTATTTCCTTACCGTTTCATTAGTTTCTTTCATCAATAACAGACTCTGCATCACATTCCTTCTCATCTTCTCGACACTATATTTTTCTTCAGCCTTTATGTTGTCGTCTTTTGTATCCCTTTTACTGTTCTCTTCAAGCAGCTCTAAATCACCCACTTCACCTTTTCCTATAGTTTCTTGAGTAATGTCTTCATCAGGTCCTCTAGTTTGTGTAGGTTCGGTCGTTCTGCTTTGAGTAACAACTTTTATCCTGGACGACTCGAGTAGTATTGTTGTTTGGTGGAGGTGATGCAGAGAGGATGTTCTCCCTCGCCTCGACCCCCTCTCATCTTTCACCATGTGCTGACTATCATATCGTCTGCCCACTGTTGATTTAAGCCTTTCCTCGTCCTCTGCAAGTCTGTGGTATTGCGTTTTTCCATGTCTAGTACGAGGGATCTCTGACAGTGTTCGGTGCTTTGTGGGTTGATCTGTGCCCTGTACATATGACATCTTTCCACTCGTTCTGAGATGGGCCACATTTTTATCAGGACACACACCAGCTATAGGAAGGTCAAGGAAGAAAGTTGATATATATTGTACTATCTAGGATATTATGTGGACACAAGATATATCATTACACTAGACATCAATAATTAATTTGGCAAGTTTAGTAAATGATGAGGGTAGCCTATGCAGCGCCACTAAACATTATACAGTATACTTACTGTTCGTCTTTTTTCCGTCAGCACACTCAGTCTCATCCTCACTCTCTGCTAACATCCTTCCAGACATCTTTAACGCCGTCGCTTTCTTTTCTTCATTGTCACATGCTGAAAAATGTGGGCGTTGCTTGTGTTCAATGGCATTTATTATGGATTGCTTTGGGCGCATATGGAAACGGAATTTTCGTTCTAGCATTAGGCTATGTCAGAGAAAAGTGTTACATAACGATTACCAGGGTTTATTCTAAGGAAAATTTACAACTACACAAACTCTGATGCAAGGCCCGAACGACCTAAACCAGTGGTTCCCAAAACGGGGGGCGCGGCTTTATGATTTATGTAATATGTATGATTGCATTATATGGTAAGGTTAATGAAAATAAAAATATGTTGTGGTCAGCTATCAGTGACTTCTATTGTGGTTCCTTCCTAGTTTATGACACCCTAGCCATGCAAATTCAAACAAAGTACAAATTTACAACTGCACAAATCTGGATTTACAACTGCACATTTTGAATTTAAAATTGCACAAAAGGGGTACAACTGCACGATAGAATAAACCCTGACGATTACCTTCGTAAACAAAGTCTACACGAATCTATGAGGGTGTGTGTGTGTGTATGGAGGACTTTCAGATAAGATTTTGTATTCTTATGTAACTATTATTATAAAAATCGACGTTTCTTTCATGGTAACTTTTATATGCACATGTATATGATGGTTGTAGCTATTTTTACGCTAATAATAAGGAGAATATATAATAACACATATTCAGTAAGTCGTCCCATAGATTGAGAGTCCCCTTCAGAGTGCGAGTATGACGTGAAAAGCATAGAGTGAATGAGCAGAATGAATGATAAGTGTGAGCCAAGTGAGTGAATAGAGTGAATGATAGAGTGAGTCAAGTGAGTGAATAGAGTGAATGAGCAGAATGAATGATAGAGTGAGCCAAGTGAGTGAATAGAGTGAATAATAGAGACAGCCAAATGAGTGAATAAAGTAGATGATAGTGTAAGTCTAGTGAGTGAGTAGAGTTAACGTGAGGGCCCAGACAGTAAACCTTCAGAGTGTGAGGTGTGTTGGTAGGTGAGGAAGGGGGCCCAGATGGGATGGGAGGCGAGTTCCCTGGAGGCTGGCAGGGGGCTGAGGCTACACAGGGTCACAGCTGGAAACTCCATCACACGCTCATGTTCACTCTGCATCACACCACGGAATTTTAAGGGTGTTGGTAAATCTGGAGCAACTGAATCCTCCCTCCAAACTATTCCAAGCAACAGAACACTATTATTTTTGTTCATCTGATCCTGTTTCCTAGCATACTTTGGAGGAATCAAGGCACTCCAATGTAACAAAAGTAAATTACCCCCTTAAGGGAGTAATGGTAGTCTTTTGGTACATTAAAGCGCCTTCATTCCTCCAAAGTATGCCAGGAAACAGGACACCTTTCTTGTTCTTACTCTGGTCCTGTTTCCTGGCATACTTTGGAGGAATCAATGTGTTCTATTGTACCAAATTGTATAGCAAACAGAGGACAAGGATATTCACCAAACGATAAAGATGACCTAGATATAAAATAAAATAATGATTATAAAATATGTACTGTACATAGCTATAATAAAATACAGGTTACAGTATTAATTAATTAATTGATTGGTTTGTATTTACTCCACTTGTATTGTTTTGGGTTGATGATGAAGGAATGGTGAACTGTGACTGCATGTGCTGTACTTACACTCCTGGTAATCTTGGTGGGGTACTGAGCATAGTCCAAGGCAACACTGGTGATTTGGTAGAGGGCCCACACTGTCATACAAGCCCACAGTGTCAGCCAGCACCCACGACGCCACCACCCACCACGCCTATAGTACACACACACACACACACACACACACACACACACACAGAATTATATACCGTACAAGTATGTGATATGCAAAGTTTTCCAGTATACATACATAGACACACACACACAGAATTATATACAGTACAAGTATGTGATATGCAAAATTTTCCAGTATACATACATAGATACATATATACCACGTGAAAATGGGAGCACTAGTCGATAACCCGCTCCCGTTTTTATAGTATGTGTGTGTGTGTATGTGCAGTTATTAGACACATGCAAATTTTTATAGTTTACTTCTGTCATTATTCGGAAACATAATATTTTCTCTATGAGGGACCATGCATGACTCACTCACCCGTAAATCCGTCCCACACCATGAATTGTTGTCGAGTTGAAGAAGCTGGCAACACGGGAACCAGCAGTCACTTTCTCCATCTCCTCCTCGTCTTCCGTCTCCCCAACAGAGAAGAACTCCTTCCTATCCATGTGCCCGGCCCCTTCCTTGTTCTTTATAGTCATGCTGGTGGAAATGTGATATCTTTAGGTGTGGACAGTGAGTATAAGCATGGGGAAAGAGTGGGAGGTATTTACTCAGTTGTCCCACATATTGTTTTTATTGTTTTTATCATGTTTTTTACTCATTGTGGTCAAATTGGTAGCAAGGTAATGTTACTCAGATTCTTCATTGAGGGACAACACAGCTTACTCCAGCATTTTATTTTGAATTGGGATCATATATAGTAAAATAACTCATTACTTAAGGGGGTGCGGGAGTAGGGGACAGGCTTGGGGGGGAGGGGTTTGGGGGGTGCAGGAATAGGGGGACAGGCTTGGGGGGGAGGGGTTTGGGGGGTGCAGGAATAGGGGGACAGGCTTGGGGGGGAGGGGTTTGGGGTGTGCAGGAATAGGGGGACAGGCTTGGGGTGGGTAGAAAGCCTGTCCTCCTACTCCCGCACCCCCCTAAACCCCCCCAAGCCTGTCCCCCTACTCCCGCACCCCCCTAAACCCCCCCAAGCCTGTCTCCTACTCCCGCACCCCCCTAAACCCCCCCCCCCCCAAGCCTGTCCCCTACTCCCTCACCCCCCTAAACCCCCCCAAGCCTGTCCCCCTATGCCCGCACCCCCTTAAGACTATGAAACCGTGCTGTGTTGTATGCTTATAGGTGTCGCCCTCGGAAACTGACACTTAAAAGAAAAGAGGAATTAATTAAGGGGAGATTCTCTTGAGGGTAAATTGGAGGGCTCTAGAATCCTCCAAACTATGACACGAAACAAAACATCCTCTATTAGTAGTAACATTGAGGTGATTTGTTTCCTGGCATAGTTTGGAGAAATCAGTAGCCCCCCAATATACCAAAAAGAGAATTCCCCCTTAAAGAAAGACATTTTTTCGAGAAGCTATGATTGATTCCTCGAAACGAAACCCTGAAAAAAAATAACAATAAAAATAATAATAATAATAATAATCACTCAACTTCGATGGTCTGTGTTTTTCTGGCAGGATCGTACCATAAAAAATGAAGACAAATGGAATCATGAAACTCTACAATATTATATACGTGCTGATAAAGTAAAGAGAACTAGTTGATACACTCAGCTACTTTTTATGTATATAATTTTATGTATATACTGTGCATTTGATTTACTGTGAGGTAGTGTATATTTGCATGACTTGAAGGAGCATAATATATAAGAATTAACACCATCCTTTCTATAAACACCGCCTATCCATGTACAGTACACCAAGACTATCTTATTTTACACTATTTTGACTGACTTACGATATGCCTCCTTCAGGTTGATATATACAACAACAATAACAATCAGCTGACCACCACTTCCAGGCTTCCTTGTCCAGCTGTGGGTGTGTGTGTCTGTGTCCTGGCTGTCTCCTCTAACGCCAACTTCTCTAGTATCGATGGCATAAAATGAAGAGCGCAGGCTTGGCGATGCAATTATTACGCTAATGGTTTTTGTTATATAATAGACGATAAGTACAGGTACATGTGTATAAGAATTAACCAGGGATTCTTATGGATGAAGTAAGTTGACATTCTTTTTTTTTGGGGGGAGAGTTCTTGATGTAAGGATTTGCATTTATAACTTAATTCGTGCAACAAAATAATCTTTATAAGCATACAAAAGTGATATTCAAAGTCACGATCATTCTGTTATCAGTATGAACCTTCCTCATTCATCAAAGAAGTGTTATCCCTGTCATCGCTCCCATCTACCAACTGAAGACAACCATTATTATGTGTCGACAAGTTAAGTGATAACCATTCATCCCTCTGTGATAATGTACAGTCGGCGGCAAAAGTCGTGTCGCCTCACTCAGCACGTCTTCAAAGATAACATAAAGGTCAATCATCAAATAAACACATTCACCATACAGAAATACGATATCCAGGGAGTAAATTAATATACTTTTCTTTATTTTTCAGTTTACAAGTCCGTGAAGCTTATATTTCCATACTTACTTCATGACTTGGCAGATGTGGCGACAGGACTTTTGCCGCCGACTGTACACAAACCAATGAAAGTAACTTAATTTCACCGAGGGCTTCTTGATGGTATTTATATTATAATCCTCAAACAAACTTATTCATCATATAGAATTGCATTATCCAGCGGACAATTTTATATATTTCTCTGATGCTTTAGTTTATACGAGCCTGCGAAGCTTCCTGTGTATCATAATATTTTGGTTCGTGAATGACAGATAAGGCGACAGCACTGTTGTTTGTTGATAGCAGTACACGCAATAACGATCCCTGTTGTTATCTCACCGTGTCACCTTAAGGACCCTGACTCAGATCGTATATGAGAATTGGAGGGATCTGATTCCTCCTGACTATATCACGAAACAAAGCTCCTTCCATATAGGTGGTGTTTCGTAGCAATATTTGAAGGACTCATTTACCTCCAATTTTCTGACTATATAACAGGGTCCCTTAATTCCTGGGTTATATGTTCACGAAGAATAGTCAGCTGGAGTAGACAGGTCTTATTGGATGCAGTACATGCTCGAGAATGTAGCCTACAATAATATTAATGACCCTGTGATCGTGTATGAGAATTGGAGGCTTCTGATTCCTCCTGACGATGCCACGAAACAATGCTTCTTCCATATAGGTCAGTGGTTCTTAACCTTTTTCAATATATGCACCCCTTTCAAATCAGCAGTCAGTTCTCGCACCCCTCTATTGCTGAAAAAAAATAAAAAAATGCTAAAACTGAAATACGTGGTCTTAATAAGTACATTTGTAGCCATCACAATACATTCCATGAAAGTATTGTAATGGCTACACCGCTACAGTAATTATTTATGTTATATAAACCGACCATTTAAATACATGTGAAGAAAGCAAAATCAGAAATGATTCACAACCAATCCTCCACCCTACTGTATATGTATCAATAAGAAAAAGTTATTAAAACAGGGAAACCATATATCACTCAAGCAGATGACTGCATGTTAATGGTGCGGGAGGGTGGTGACGATAACCTCCCTCCCTCTGTGTCACCTACGTGTCCTCCCTCCCTCTGTGTCACCTATACGTGTCCTCCCTCCCTCGTCCCTCCGAATCACATACATATTTACTCGAGTCTGTTGCAACGTTGGCACTTCATTAGGAAATTAGGTGTAGGTTTTTCTCTAGCTCAAAACACTGCTGTAGCAAAAAGATTTTTTTTTTTTTGCAGAAAAAAATAACATGCTTATATAAAAATATAATTTGCTTTAATTATGCCTATCCTCGCACCCCCTAGGAACCGGCCTCGCACCACCTAGGGGTGCGAGCACCCCTGGTTAAGAACCACTGATATAGGTGGTGTTTCGTGGCAATACTTGAAGGAATCTTTTACCTTTAATTTCCTGACTACATCACAGGGTCCCTTAATTAAAGAGATTAAATTTACCGTAGTTTGTTTACCGTCCAATGGGAAGGATAAATTTGAAGTTTCTATTCTTAACAAAGAGATTATGTGGGTATGAAATGATTCTTTGTACCGTACAGGCTATTTTCATTCGAATTTTTGTTTTACTAGAAATTGATTTGGGGTACGTTCATTACTAGATGATATAACTCGTGCCTCTAGCGATCTCTCTGTTTTAGCTTGAGAGAACATAAAGTCAATCATAGAATTAAAAAAAAAAAAAAAAAAAAAAAAAAAAAAACAGGCCGTAGAGAACTGAATTAAATACACACATATGAATCTACAGTGCCCGTGAGATTAAATGAGAATATATACAGTACATACATATAATGAATTACTCTTTAACAGACTCAGAAATTCCTTTGTCCACATAATGAAACCTGGCAGATTCCGTTCCATCCCTTCTATGAGTGACAAGGGTTGATGGGGCCAAGACTTACAGTGTGTTGTCTGCAGTGTATGATGTAAAATATGCTAAGTAAAAGGATAACTATTACAGTTTCAAATAATATTCTCAGGTTATTCCCGTATGTCCCTTGATCTGTTGTTGAGTATCGGTTCACTACTCGTGGTGTGTGTGTGTGTGTGTGTGTGTGTGTGTGTGTGTGTGTTTATGTGTGTGTGTGTGTGTGTATGTGTGTGTGTGTGTGTGTGTGTGTGTGTGTGTGTGTGTGTGTGTGTGTGTGTGTGTGTGTGTGTGTGTGTGTGTGTGTGTGTGTGTGTTTGTGTGTGTGTGTGTATTGGGTTCCAAGTACAGCCTCTTATGGAAAACCGCAAAATGTAAAAAAAAAAAATATTAAAGATAAATAATTAAAGCTTGTTGTCATCAGAGGTCCCCGGGGAGTGCAGGTTCATACGACATTCAACAGTAATTTGTAATAATGATACCCTATTTTTTATCAATCAACTCCTCATCTATCATAAAGCAATATATATAATCATGTTATCATCACTTTTATCAATCAGAGCTTCATGCATCATAAAAAGATAAACCTACCGCTGAATGTCAGAACTTTTTTACTTTTCAAATGGCATAAGAGTGAGTGTGGTTGAGTTAAAGGAAGGAGGAACACAGACACTAGCTGGCCAGACTACACTTAACACTCCTTGCTCTTCACGTCACTCCAGCTGGTCCAGACTTCCCCAGGTGACTCTCACATTTTAGACTGTTTTACTACTCGTATCTATTTACAACAGGAACGAGAATTTGACTTTAACTTAAGTATAGCCTACACTGCTTGGCAACTATGCTATTATTTCAGTCCTCTAATAATCATTTTATAATTATTTCAAAATCGCGAAGGCATAGAGGAAAAATATTCTTAATGCGAGAGAGGTTTATGTAATCATTCACCAAAAAGTGTCTTTTACCTTTCACTTTCAATTGTCGAAAGATTATTTTACTTCAAATACCTAGAAACCCTGACTACGGTATGTTTACAAATGGTAAATCTCAGCGTCGGATTTTTAGCTACAATCTATCGTCCTACAACTTTAGATTGAAGCCAGGACTGAAGGCAGGTGTGAGGCCAGGACTGAGGGAAGGACTGGTGCCATGAACGTAACCCCTATGATCCCACCTGGCCGATGTATGCGTGTGGCACTAACCAGGGTCAGTGTACCTCTCTCTCTCTCTCTCTCTTTCACACATCTTTATAGTTATTATTTGGAGTTTGTGTTTTTTGAACCACTAAAAATAAACAAAAGAACAGTTAAGTATTAGCATCCTAGAGCTAATAGAAGAGATAAAAATACAAGAATACAGTAATACAGTACAGTAATACCGAGTGCAGTATAAGCTTGCAGTATATGAGAGTTACATACTAAAGAATAACAGTGTAAAGGTGGTATTATTAAGCTACTTCTTGGAGGAAAAGGCCCTCTCAATTCGTATTATTTTGCACTACGAATTGAGCGCCGACGAAGAGCTTTATCCTCGAAGAAGTACTGTAGTTTAATAAATAATATGACCTTAAGGAGGAAGTACAGTGTTGGTAAATCTGGAGCAAATGATTCTTCCAAACTATTCCAAGCAACAGAACACCATTATTTTTTTTGTTCATATTGTCTTGTTTCCTGGCATACTTTGGAGGAATCAAGGCACTCCATGCAATGTACCAGAAGTGTGTTTCCCCCTTAATTAAGAGTCTATATTGTACAGTATTTCCACAGTGGCCTCCCTATGTGAGTGGCAGCAACCCCAACTACTCAGGATGGTGCATTGAAATGTTTGACGTCATCAGGGAGAAACTCGGTTACTGGTCAGTATTTTTTCTTTTCTTTCATTTTTTTCTGTTTGTCTGTCTCTCAAAATATTCTTGGGACAGGATATAAAAAAAATTCTGTTAGCCTTATAATATGACACAAGACGAGGCAATATGAACCACCTATTCACACCGTCTGTAACAGTGATCAGAGCAAGGGGTACTGTATATATAGCTTTTGAGATGCTGTGTACATATTTTAAACATATTATACGGCACCAATCATACGCTGTGACAATAATCTGCATGACCCCTTCTTTCCCATGCAACCTACATATGACTCACCATCCTGTATCCACCGTGTCTACTCCTCCTTCGCCTCCTGCAATCCCGTTTTACCGAATGTTGTGTGGTGTTTGTTGGGGTGTTGTGTGTGGGATGTCTGAACAGCCACGAGTATCTGGAGCCCCCTGACGGACTGTGGGGGGCGCAGTACCCTAACGGCAGCTGGTTCGGTATGATGGGCATGATACATCGTCGGGTTAGTATTTTATTGCTTTCCTTCCGTTGATATTTCTGTCATCATAAACATACTCCATATTAATACTTCTTATCCAACACTAAAACACCCACCCACCCACACACACACACACATCGAGATCGAAGCTTTCGTCTGGAATTCTACTTTACTGTGAGTTGAATCCAATTTAATGCAGAGAGTGTCACTATGATCTTACATTCACGTTCTATAAAGTTCCACACTAGGCATAGGCAACAAAATATACGATGTGTAAGTCATATATATCATAGGGTTACCAAATAAGTGTGATCTGTATCTAGTAATTCTTCCTTTTTATTAATATATATGTGTTTATATTAGGAGGTTGACGTGGCTATTGGTCCATTTGGGGTGACGCTGGACCGGATCGCTGTGGCTGACTTTAGTGTTCCTATCACCGCCACCGATCATGCCATCCTCTACCGTAGACCACAGATAGAACCGGATCTTGCAGGCTTCGTCAGACCTTTCACTCTACCGGTTGGTGTCACAGTATATAATTATTGTCTAGCACCATCAATTAATGTACAAACACAAAATAGTAGAGTTGCAGCCGAAATATAAAGTTCATTGATAAACTCTAGGCACACTTTTCCTACAAACAGTTAGCACATATATTAATGAGAGACGAACATACTCCCTCTTTTATCCCTCCTATATTACAAATTCCTCTTCGTCGCAGAAGCGGAAACTGCAAATGGTGTGAATTTACATGTAGGGATATCTCAGTGTTGTCTTGTTGGCTGTAAACCTTCATTCAACATCATATTTACAACGTAACATCAACATTTTATACACGAGAGGCCAGCTATACAAATATATATATATATGTGTACTTGTGTTATGGTGTCTATATGTGTTATGGTGTCTATATATGTGTTATGGTGTCTATATATATGTACTTGTGTTATGGTGTCTATATATGTGCTCTTGTGTTATGGTGTCTATATATGTGTACTTGTGTTATGGTGTCTATATTACTTGTGTTATGGTGTCAATATATGTGTACTTGTGTTATGGTGTCTATATATGTGTTATGGTGTCTATATATGTGTACTTGTCTTATGGTATCTATATATGTGTACTTGTGTTATGGTGTCTATATTACTTGTGTTATGGTGTCTATATTACTTGTGTTTATGGTATCTATAGGTGTGGGGTTTGGTGGTGGCTAGCCTTATAATCGTGACTGGTGTTGCCCTCATACTCCACGTCCTCACACCTTCCAAACACCAAGGGTAAGTAAGGTAAACAAACACTGTATGCCGAGTGAGTGGTTGTGTCACGCTGAGTATGGGAACAAGATACAATGTACGTTTAGCTGTAAGATATGCATTATATATATACCGGTATGTAATTACCTATGAATTTATTATTATTATTATTATTATTATTATTATTATTATTATTACCACTACTACTATTACTACTACTACTACTACTACTACTACTACTACTACTACTATTATTATTTTTATTATTATTATTATTATGTAAATGTGATATGACAAGAGAAGACCTTAATTAAAACCTCATAATATATAGTGCAATACAACTCCCTTGCTTTGATGTGGTACTGTACAATGATGTGATGTGATGTGATGTGATGTGGAAGCCGAGGGACGGACGACGAGTCAACTTCCACCGACTCGAGCTCAAGCGAATGGTCCTGGCTGTGGGGTTACAAGGTCCTACTCAGTCAAGGTGGGTCATAATGGGTTGTGTCGAGTTGCAGCACAAGAAGTCAAAGAGGAGTGTTATAATAGATTCAGACATTCATACATTAATTACTCTAAATAAATTCATGTTACCCAAAAAAAATATTATGTTGTTTTATAGCTGTTCAAATTAATATCTCTGCATCAGTAATATTTTGGGTTAATCTATTCAGGGGAGGTTCTATTGGTGATTGAATTGGAAGGACTCTGATTCCTCCAAACTATGCCACGAAACACAAACCCTATTATTAGTATCATTCCAATAATCTGTTTCGTGGCATAGATATAGGAGGAAACAGTAGCCTTCCAATTCACTGACTAAAGAATCTTCCCCTTAAACCTACTTGTAAAATTATAAGGAAAATAGAAACCAGATGAAAGTATGTTGACTTGGATGGAAGGAAACATGAGAGTTGAGGTACAGCCACAATCTAATAACCTTCGACACTTTCCTTTCATGTTGCAAATAAATCAGTATCGTATCAAACCTTACGTCAACTCAACCCCCTCAATTTTTATTATTATGAGATGCTGCAAAATCATACACGTGTTGTTCTTTATTACCAAGATATTTACTAAGATGGAAGGAAAGTGTCGGTGGATATTTGATTGTGGCTGTACAGTACACATAATACATAATTAATAAAGTCTAGTATATACTGTAGTTAAGGACCCTGTGATCGTGTGGTGTGAATATTGGAGGCTTGTGATTCCTCCAGACCACGCCATGAAACAATCTCCTTCCATAGCGGTGGTGTTTCGTGGTGGTAATATTTGAAGGACTCGTATAACTCCCAATTTTCTGACTACATCACAGGGTCCCTTTGTGTTGGTAAATCTGGAGCAACTGAATCCTCCAAACTATTCCAAGCAACAGAAAACACCATTATTTTTGTTTTTCTGGTTCTGTTTCCTGGCATACTTTGGGTGAATCAAGGCTCTCCAATGTAACAAAAGTGAATTACAGTAGGATACATACAAAGGTAAATTGATTCATGAAATGCCAATACCAGCAGCTTCATACAGTACCTTGGCCAATGTGTCACGTATACTTATTATTATTATGATGTAGTGACTAGTGGACTGATGTGTGTGTGTGTGTGTGTGTATACAGATGTGCGTGGTCTGGGTGGTAATGAGGGTTCTCCGAGGGTAATGACGGGACTGTGGATGCTAGTAAGTTTCATCATGGCTGAAGTGTACTGCTCCAATCTGAAAGCCATGCTCATCGTTCCCAAGGTATGAATGAGGTGATACACAAAAATAAAATATCTAATGCACAACTTTTCTTCAGCTCGATGCAATATATATGATAAACCGGGCGAAAAACAATGAAAACTTTAATATTTGGACGGTAAACACCCTTCATTCTCTCTCTCTCTCTCTCTCTCTCTCTCTCTCTCTCTCTCTCTCTCTCTCTCTCTCTCTCTCTATATATATATATATATATATATATATATATATATATATATATATATATATATATATATATATATATATATATATATATATATATATATATATATATATATATATATATATTCTTTTCTGTAGGTAAAAAATTTCTTTGATAACTTTGATGACAATTTTCCAGCTCGATGCAATATTATAAAACCGGGGGAAAAAAATGAATGCAAGAATTTTAGGACGCTACCCATCCTTCACTCTATACGTATTTTTTTTCCTCTCTCTGCAGGTAAAAATTCCCTTTGATGACTTGGGAGGGCTGGTGAGGCAGAGTGAGATGTCCTGGACCATGGCTCGTGGCTCCATCGTTCAGAGCTTTTTCCAGGTATTGAAATATAAGTTTGTTGCCAGATGACACATACACAATTATGTCTATACAGTCTGTGCTTGCTTTCCCCTGGAGGACTATTTGTTATTTAAGGGGGTGCGGGAGTAGGGGACAGGCTTGGTTGGGGGGGGGGGGACTTGGGGGGTGCGGGAATAAGGGGACAGGCTTGGGGTGGGTAGAAAGCCTGTCCCCTTCTATTCCTGCACCCTCCTAACCCCCCCCCCCAAGCCTGTCCCCCTACTCCCGCACCCCCCAAAAACCCCCCGACCCCCCCCCCCAAAAAAAAAAAAACTCACACCCCCTAACCCCCCCCCCCCCAAGCCTGTCCCCCTATTCACTGACTGTAGCACGAAACAAGCTCTTTCTATATAGATGGTGTTTGTTTCTTGGCAATGTCTGAAGGACTCATTTATCTCCAATATTCTGACTACATCACAGGGTTGGTAAATTGGAAGGTTACTAATTCCTCCTAACTATGCTAGAAAACAGATGCCCTCAGTGGTATTAATAGGGGATCTGTTGTTTCGTGGCATAGTTTGGAGGAATCACAGACCTTCCAATTCACCACCAAAAGAATCTCACCTTAAAAACAAAACAATGGATGTATTTTACTCACATGCTGTTTTCTTCTTTCTTTTTCCCCGCTGTACAGTCACGAGCACTAATAAGTATACAGGTGTGCTTCGAATACCTGCATGGAGACAATAAATAAATGCAAAATATGATATCCATCGGAATTACTTCGTTAGTGAAATTGAACTGTTCGAACCTTTAACTAAACCTGTATACTTATTAGTGCTCGTGACTGTACAATCCTGCAGTCAGCTTTCCAGGAGGACCCGACTTCCACATTGGGTCGGGCGTGGGCTGGACGAGGTGCCCTTACTCGTACAGCAGCGGCCATCATTCCTACCGTCACCGGGGGCACAGCAGGTCACTCACTCACTCACTCACTCATTCACTCACTTTCTCACTCAGTAACTCAGTCAGTCAGTCAGTCAGTCAGTCAGTCAGTCACTCACTCACTCACTCACTCACACTCACTCAGTAACTCACTCAGTCAGTCAGTCACTCACTCACTCTCTCACTCACTCTCTCACTCACTCGTTTACTCATTCACTCTACCTTCTGGATATTATTGAAACAGTAACTTCAGTATTATGGTGTTATAAGAGATCTAAATGAGGCAATTAATTCCTTGGCCCATTTGTGGATTCAATCGTATTTTGTGCTTCGGTGGAAGAGATTATGAAACAATAGTGCCAGACAGCAACAAAACATATGAATTCCAATGCACTATAGCAGACGTATATAAACAACATCCATCCTCCTCTGCTTCTTCCATCTGGCTCTCTTATCGACACACTACAAGTCACAAGCATGCAGCCTAAAGAGCACACAGTCACGTAAGGAATAAAGTCCATATAGTAAGTACTGTACCCCAGTCAAGGATCTTGTCTCATCATCAGATTATCCGCCGGCTTCGATCTCCTGGCTGGGGTTCTATTGGAGACATCAACAATACCTTTCCTTTTCTTTTCTCCCTCCCTCTATTCTCTACCAAAACCCTCCTTCCCTTCCCATCACCTAATTGTGACTCGCCACGCTTTATTAAAATATTGAGGGGGATGCATGCAGGGTGTGGAAGATGGATACAGTGGTTTGTTTTGGTTATGACTGTACTCTCTTCCCGCAGGATTGTACACGCGTCATTCCTCCACCTACCTCCTGGGCCGCGACTTCTCTCAGGTAAATAACATCTGGTGACAATATTCCTTCCTGTAAAGTCTGAATCACGAGAGTTTCGACTTCTGAATTAAAATTTCATCTCATTTATGTTATGGCCTCGATAGCAAGAGGTCGAACTCTGAGGAAAATAACTTACTGACAGGAACAATATTTGCAGCACTAAATAAATAATAGTTGAGATAATTTAACATTTCAATTTCCTGTCCCCCAGCACGGATATTGTCGCATGGCCCTGGCACGTGGTGGCTATATGGCGGTACAACACAGTATGGGCTTCCCACTCGGCTCACCCCTTAAATCAGTCATCGACGACATGTAAGTGACCTTTGGCTCACAGGCAACATTGTACCCCCGACCCAACGAACCCATCAACTACAGCCTCCCTTGATGTGCTACCGGTGATCTTGCCAGCACCCAGAAAGAAGAGAAAAGTAGTAAGAGAGACCGACAGAACAGGCCAGGGTATGGTAGAGGAAGCCCAATTCCTCACTTCTGGATAGGACCAGCCCTCACCAGATAGCTGGCGCCGCCGCTGCTCAAACATGAATTTATCTCACTTTGTAACAACGCCAAAATATGTAAAGATTTGAGGATAAACGAAGACCGCTCCCTCAAGTGGAGATTCGTTAGTCACTAGCAAGTTAAAGTTCAGCAACATTCCTTGTTGACTGTTTATATCTTAATGTTGTACAGTCGCTGACAATTTTGTATACTATACATGTAGAGTATACTGTAGAGTATTTGATTTCTATATAACATGATGCAAAGATTATATTATCATGCATTATAATTTTAGTCAACGCATGTCACAAACATTTTTAAGTGTATAAATAATATAATAATAATATAAATCTGGCAAGGAAGGTGCTTTGCTTATGTTCGTGACTTCATTCCCATTACACTATAATATAGTCCCTTACTTTCTTACACTCTGTCCTCTCTCTGCAGGGTGTACCGCATGATGGAGTTTGGTTTGATGAATAGGTTTATCCAGCGTGCAATGACCAATACGTCCTACTGCCTCAAGCCTCCAGGGAGTGAGGATCGCTCTGGACTCAGGTCTCTTGCTGCGGGGGACTTTCTAGGGGTGTTCAGTCTCTACGGGGCAGGTGAGAGTAAGGCTGGACCTAGTGAGAAAAGAGCTGTAGCCTTCCTGGTGAGAGTGAGGATTGGTGAGAATGTGGAATGGTGAGGCATTGACTGGGGCATTGGCAACTGGAAAAAAATTGCAGTCTTCTCATGATTATATTAGCAAATGGATCTTACAGAAGGTTATGTGATCATTCATGTTTGTTTGTTTGATAGTTAGTGAACAAGATATCTCAAAAACCTACGGACATATTATGATCAAACTTCACATGATGACTGGGTATTATGAAATCGTGAGGCGATTGAATTTGGTCTACTCCAAGACAAGAATAAATAATATCCATTATATTATAATTTACTTTCTTTATGCGGGAGACCCCAGAACTTAGAAACAGTTAACCTGATAGTGTTGCATTAATAAATTCTGTCTAACTCACTTTTCAGGAGTGGTAGGGAGCCTGTTGGTGTTCACAGCTGAGGTGATACTAAGCCGCCAGGGACATAACACAAACCCCATCAATCTTACCAGTGACTGATTGATTTGAAGATGAAAGACCACTCACTCTAAGCCTGTAGGTACACTCTGTAGGATGAGATACAAGGTGATTGAGAGGTGGGACAACAAGCATGAAGGAGTTACACCAATGACAGACTATAGCTCCATCGTCCCTTACTAATTCATTTATGTTATTATAATGATATCTATACCCAACATCCAAACCATGATTTGTTTTGTCTCACATAAACGCTGCATTCCTCAAAGAACAAATTATCCTCTGTAAATGTAAGGCACTTTCAACAATTTGGCCTCTGTTTTACTTCTTCCATTATGTATCATTTGTTCATAATAAAGTACTGAGCATCACAAATCTAGTACATATTTGTAGATTAATTAGGAATTTCAAAAAAACAATATCTAAACATTTCAGCCGAGCACAGTAAAATATTTCTTGTATGTAACGAGTTCAATTCATACGAAACAAACCTCTGACTGGTTATAAAAGTCTACGTTTAGGGATACCGAATTTTCACTTTCATTACCTGTGCCAAGGAATACTCATATTTTAACGAGAACACGTCCAGAGACTGCAAGCCTCCATCAAGTTTCAGCGTTTCCCTAAATGAGCCATGGAGGTCAGAGGGCATTTTTTTTTTTTTTTACACAAAGTATTTGTCTTCGCGAAAAGAAACTCCACAGTGGTAGATGAAAAATGCTTAATTCCATGAGTTTGGGTCACTGTACGCCACTGAAGAGGCTGAGAGTTGTTGTGGAAACTGAATTAAACCTTTCATTCCATCACTGTGGGTTTCCATGACCTTTATTCTATCCTCATTTTTAACAAATACGATGACGATTAGGATTGCTACCGGTGGTCAAGAAGGCAGGTGGGGAGAGGGAATGAGCCAGGTTTGCATCCTCATTACCCGAGACCTCAATATGGCTCGAAGGAAACCGATTTCAGCTTGGTGGCAATCCAGAACAGCCATTCCTGAATCTCTAAAACGAACAGATGAACACCAATCTTCTCTAAAACCAGCCTGCCATTTTGGTGTTCTTCCTATCTGCCTCCAGTCAGTATGTAGTTCTTGACCCTTAAGCAACACCAGATGGCATAGGCTATATCTATATATAATTTCACAAAGTGACTATGTCCGTCCGCCCGAACCTAACTACTCCTAGGCCCTTTGACATTAAAAATAAAAAAAAGAATGTGGATAACACATATGCTTAGGGGGTTGTAATAAACTGATCTTTAAAAGAGATCTGAAGAAAATAATAGATTTTTGCAAGTAGTGCACAAGGCGAAGGGCCGAGCGCGCCATTTACACGGGTTTTCTCTTACAAAAGAAAATTGTTATATCAATGGAATGCTTCCTATGGATCACTAATTATATACTATTTAAATCAATAGTGGAGAATGTGTGTCAAGGTGAAATGGTGATAGTTTGGGTTGGGTGAGTTACTGTGGTTGCACTGAACATATAGACAGCATAGTATTCTGAAGGATGCATAAAAACCTTCTAGTGGATTAATCATTTATTCTAAGACTTACATTACATAACTCAGTACACAAAATATAAAGTACTTTGCTTAAAAGATCACTTGCTTTGTGCTCACACAACAACACGTGCGTGATATTATAAATTTGACTTGCGGTCCAATATACACATTTACATATCACCAAAACTTTTCATATATGTATATTAGCCTTTTTTAATAATAGATGGCTTTATACATGTTGGTAAATAAAGAAGCAATACAGTAACCTATCAGCTGGGTTAATCACATTGTACAAAAGATAAATATCTTTTTACCATCACTAATAGAAACCAACTGTATAGGACCACTACAGTGATTGAAAGATATAAGAATCTACATTTCAATATACTGTACAGTAGTTCCAATCCCCATTTTCACCAACTTAAGCCTCGGTCAATGGTCACCTAATCTTGTATCCTACCCATGGTGGAAGGTGTTGTATCAATTTTGATTACCCTTCCAAAGGAACATAAATTAGTACTAATTAAGTATATTATTATTAACTATACCCTAATGCATAATCATCAATTCGTAAAAAAAAATTTAAAGCATTGTTAAGGATGGGATCGATATGATTTTTAGGTTGGTAGAAAATTTTAATCATTTAGTTTTTTTATACCATTTCATCTGGCACTTGAAATGTAACAGCAGAAACTTTAGTTAGACTTTTTTCATGAGTGTGTTGCATAAACTTTGGAACAGCAAGACTCCTCACCCTGACCAAGCTGATTACTGAACCATTCATGTAACAATTCCGTTATGTATTGTGTTTCTGTTAACTATACTCCATTTGCCTATACTTCTGTAATCTAAGATAATTAGGTGTCATCACTGCAAAATGAACTGGTCCTATTCAAATACATAGTGCAAAGGAGCATAAACAGGCCAGCATGAGACGGCTTTGGTCTGTAAATGGCCAATACAGTAGCTCGTAGTAATCTCATATCTATTGTATAATTATTAGAATGAGTGTGAGTGTGTGTGTGTGTGTGTGTTTGTAAGCAGTAATACAGTATGTAAGAGGGGCACCCATACCTTAGCACAATCATTTACAAAAAACAGAATGATGCCTGGAGTTCATAAGGAAGTTATTCAATCTTTCAAGCGGGTAAGGATCTATAGAGTGGATGGTAAGTTATTGACAGCCGTATAAAGCATATAAAGAGGGCATAAAGTTGGCAGCAGCATATGTGAAAAATCAACTGTAAGAATTAACAATTTTCCTATCTCATTGTAGGGTTGAAGTTATATATGGATGGAGCCAAGAAAAGTAAATGGCAAAGCAGTAGATGACAGACTGCAGGTTGCAGGTGGATTTGCGAGTACTGTATGTGAAAAATGTGACCATCAAGAGTCTAGGCACAGATATGAATGCAGGGGTAAAATAAAGAGTGCTAAATGGGAGGAGGGTGCAGGTACATAGAGGAAAACAAAGATAAGGAAATGATTAGCATGAATACTGTTATTGGGAAAGAAGTCATGAGTGAGGGCAGTGGAAATGAGTCAACACAAATAGAAATATCAGCTGATGAATGACATATCTTCACTATCATCAACCTCAGTGTTGTTCTTATCCATCAGCTGTTTATCTTCTTCGGTGTTGCTAGCTTTCTTCTGCTTGCTGGCATCATTAGTTACGATCTCCTTTCCTTCCATATGTAGCGAGGAAGTCCAAGAACGATGTGGCAATATGGGTGGATGTATCGATTGGACAGTGTCAAGAGGAACACCAGGTAGTTGGGCCATATAAAACAAAGGAAAGACAAGCAAAACAGCAGTGGCTCCCAGCAACACATTTCGCCAAAGACTCAAAGCTTACATGACCTCCACACCTTATCTGACACACAATTTCCCACACCTTTACAGACATTTATATTCTGTGGGGCAATCCTCTGGCCAGAAAATCTTAGGAACATATGTGGTAGCAGCATAAAAACAAAAGCAAAGATGTCCATGATGCAAATACTGTCAAACTACTACAGTATAATGTACTCTTAATATAGTAATCAATTCAGGCACTTTTCTTCTGGTGCAAGGAACAACTGTACAAGTATTAGTTTCCCTGCAACATAGCTATGCCAAAGTTTCATATATGTACAATAACACTTAACAAATGGGAATGAGAAATTGTTACTGTTTTGCCTTGGCCAGCCCTTATAAGGGGAGTTTCCATAAGGGAACAAGGCATCAATTCACAAAAATAAATTAAGTCATTGGCCAAAAGAGGTGCTTTCGTTGTACTACAGTACTTATAATGTATGAGTAATTTGATACAGAAGGATTTCTCTATGACAAGAGAAAATAAGTTTTATTTGTCTTAAGTGTATAAGATTCTTTCAGTGAGCTGAAGGCTTCTCACTTCTCCAAACTGTGCTACAAAATTGACAACCAGGAGAATAAGGAAGTAGTGATTTTTGTCACATTTTGGAGAAATCAGTAGTCTCTAGGTTGTGACAATGACTTACCTTCTTACCACAATCTGCAACACTTCATATTCATAAGGAAGAAGTACACTAACAATTAACAAATATCATTAAGCATTATAAGTTCCTGCCAAATATCACACATACTGTTTTCAGACATGCTAAATAACAGTTTCACTTACTTTTTGGATATTATCATTCATATTATCAGAAATTGGTAGATGTAATGATGCATTAAATATACTGTATATATACATTTTAGCAATTATTATATAAATATGGTAGTCCTACAGTATACTGTACAGTACTGCTATTCATAAAGAGAGAACCTACTCAAATACAATATAATCGAGAGCAGGAAATCCAGTACAGTACTGGATGAATTACTGGACACCTATATTCGAGTTATGATAGATTAATGAACTCTGAAGGTCACAGAATACATGAACAAAGAGTCAGACACGAACGATTTATACACTTCGGAAGCTCATGTGGAAGCGCAAGCTCTGGGATTGCAAAATTTTAATGAAATTACAAACATTAAATGATGTAAAGGTAGTGTAAAACTGTGCTTTTTTAATGGGGAAATAATGCCTAAAACTGAAGGCTACTGATTCTGCTAAACTATGCCATGAGAAAGACTAAACAGTATTGGTGGCTTGTTTTGGAGCACAGTTTGGAGGGCTATGTATCATCCTACCAATATCTTTTACCCTCAACACCTATTCAGAAATAAACCATACACAATATTATGGATACTTATCAGTCATTCCTGACTTTTATGGGAATTTGCCTCAGCTTCCTCTGGTTTGCTTTCACCTTCAGACCCAATGTAACCTGCATTATATACTAGTGATAAAACAGATATCAAAATATCATTGCATATCAATAGTTAAAGTCATGAGTAGAAGGGATATCTTAGCTTGACAAGTTCTCTTCGAAACTTTAAATAGAACAGGACATAAGCAAGGAGCTAATAACTGCATTATAATACTAGAATTTCATATATTCATTGGGACAATTTTACAGTAGTACCTGTAGTTGTTCTTTCCATTCCAATAACATACCATTCATCACTACTTAGACTTACTACAGTTTCCATGTTAACCAGTCATCATACATTTCAGCAGCCAAAATCAGTACTGTACAGTCGGCGGCAAATATACTGTTGCCACATCTGCCAAGTCATGAAATAAGTATGGAAATATAAGCTTCACATGCTCATAAACTGAAAAAACTGAGAGAAGTATATTGATTTAAGCCCTGGATATCGTATTTTTGTATGGTGATTGTGTTTATTCAATGATCAACCTTATGTTATCTTTTAAGAACTGCGGAGTGAGGCGACATGACTTTTGCCGCCGACTGTACATACTGTACTGTAGTTTTGTCATTAAAATTACTAGAGTTTAATCACAACTCACTACAGTGTTCAGAGTACAATACACTGGCCCTGCACGTGCACCTATGAAACTAGCCCAATGTCTTGGTACTGTACTGTGTCAAGTGGCTGAAGTATGGTTATGCTTCAGTAGAGAAAATATGTTTTAATTCGCTTAATATCAAAAGGGTAGCGAGTGAACTTTTGTTGCTCTTTTTTGTTAACTGAAATATAAAAGTTAAAATTGTCATTCTCTTAATAGTACAGTACAGCACCTATATTGTACAATAGTTTGTAATTAGTAAGGCAGCTGTATTAATTTTTTTTTTTACTCCTTTTTTTATATACTGTACTGTACAAATTATAGACTGCACAACCTTTGACTTCATGTTTGGTCAGAAATTAGGTTTATAATCCATAACTACTATGAAATACCAAATAACAATTTCATGCTATTCAACACAACACTTGTGTTCCTTCTACATCATTCCAAGACATCTGCTCTTATTCTGTATATCATACACCCACGATTCACATCATTCCCTCTCGATATACTGTAGTACATTCTTCCTGGGGTACTTTTCAGGCTATAGTTATCTATATCTTCAACCCCATCTTTGTAGCCAATTGCAAATTAGTTTAAAAAAGTACAGTACTGTATACTATGTTGCTATTGGTAAAAAACAAAAGAAAAGAAAAAAAAAAATCACATACAAGGTGCACCTCTCACCTCAATACATACATGGTTTTGATAAAACAAGAGAACATATTTTAGAGAAAGTTAACTGTAACAAGAACCTGTATTATGCAAACCCTTCCCATCAAACATAATTGGCAGGAAGATAGTATCAGCAAACTACAGGCTACTGATTCCTCCTAACTGGGCCACAAGACAGATCAACTAAAGTGAAGTACAGAAGTCCACTTCACACAGCTTAGAAGAATCTGTAACAATATAATTCTACAATACCTGTACGGTATTTCATCTCCTTGAGGCTGATCAATGTAAATAGAATACCATGTACCAAATTACAGGTTAATGTAAATAATTTTATCAATAATAACAGTATACTGTATCTGTATAGTGTCACAAGGAAATATTTGTCCTTACCATTCTGTCAATACAGTAGTAGGATTTGAAATCAAACACCTGCTGGAATATGGAAATGAATTTCAGTGAAACTAGACCTCAGAGGTCATGTAACACTACTGAGGTTGTACAAGAGTCCCATTCCTCCTCACGAGGTTCACACATAATGACAAGTCTCCAGTTTGAGACTTCATGGATGCAAAGTGAGAACCCTAACCACTACTCCAATATGATGTCCTGACAGGTGTGCAAGTGCGATCAGATTGTACTGACGAGGTCTAGACAGTACTAGACATTATGATCTCTTTCCAGAAAATCATTTTTGTACATATTTAAATGCTCTGAATCTTGAAGGAGCACACATTTCTACTCTACAATAATCAAAGAAAGTACAGTATACAATATCCTTCAATCTGGAAAGGATGAATAAACACTTAAACATTATACACTTTGCTACAGGTATTTCAAGTGAATAGCATGAAGAAAATTTTTAAATGTCATGGGGTTAATATGATCTACACTTCCTCTACATTATGCGTCTAGGAAAAACTGTTTTATTATCAGTAATGTCCAATCTTTTTCATAATTATATAATTCTACTACTATGTGCAATGGCAGAACTTTATTATAAAAGCTTCTACACTTTAAAATATTTCTATCTATTTATCTATTGTCAGACGCCTCAGTCCTCGAAGGGGTGGCCACAAATGAATCGCCTCCATGCACCTCTGTCTCCCATCAACTAGCGTACCTCCTCCCACCAAACACCCCTTTCACTCATATACCTCTCAACTCCATCCCTCCACCCACTCTCGTTCTGCCTCTTCCCCTCCGTCCCTCAACCTCACTCTCGTACACTTTCTTAACCAACCTCTCGCTCCCCATGACCGAACTACCTCCAGGTGTTCCTTTTCACACTCTCCAGCACATCCACATCACTCATACATCTTCATTCGTCAGTCTATCTCTCCACTTTACTCCACACGCACTTCTCAGGTAACTTGTTTCCACCCCTCTACTGTAACTCTTGATTTGTCTCTCAGTCATCGACCACGCTTCACTCCCGTAAGTCAGTGTCGGGATTACCACAATCTCTTCTTCACTTCCATACTCATTGCCCTATTCCTTTAAAATATGCATCCCTTTTACCTGTAGTTCATGGTGTACTACCAGTTCATGGTTGTAATACTGTATAGCACATTTAACTTTTTGACAGTCCCAGTGTCCTCACATTAACTGTTGCTGCTGTTTTGCATCTCTGACCCTCAAATGCTACTGGCAATCTTGATATTATACATAATATCACCTGGTCTACCATAAACACATTATTGTGACATATTGCATGAATCATTATGGGCAAAAATAATATTTAATCTTTCATCAATGGGATTTACTTTCATTATATGCACGAGATAATTTTACTTATCAAAGGGATGATCCCATATTGTATGAGTACATCTGCTCACATCTCTGATCAACTCCCGGCTTATTGTGGAAAGATTATTTTAATTACAAATAATAGATACAATTAAACTAATAGTAAGTACAT
Source organism: Petrolisthes cinctipes (assembly GCA_033782935.1). Classification (NCBI taxonomy): domain Eukaryota; kingdom Metazoa; phylum Arthropoda; class Malacostraca; order Decapoda; family Porcellanidae; genus Petrolisthes; species Petrolisthes cinctipes. The sequence goes on along the minus strand of JAWQEG010003066.1, from coordinate 142,976 downwards.
TAGGTTATTGGACACTGTACTTTATAAAATAGTTATAACTAAAATAAATGAATCTGACTGTGAAAATATTTTAATTTAAGATAACTATTGGTACAAATACAGAGAACAGTATGGGATGTACAGTCTACTGCACTCATAGAGTGTACTAGCCCGAGGAAACAAATATGTTCAATGGCAACCGTCTCAATATATTCCTACACTTCCTCCTCTGATTAGTACGCTCAATGAGTGCGGTAGACCGTACATTATACCATAGTTATATCCTGCATATGTATGAATAAAACATGACTACAGAAGATCTACAGTCTTCTCTATATACCGGTAAATAAAACTTGTGAAGTTTATAATCACACAGGAATATTGTAATCATGATTCAAATAAATTTGTAATTGCAAACTGATTACAAATGCCACAAAGCTCGCAGCAGTTCCTCTAACAAATGGTGGCAATTTAGGCATATAATATCTTGGTGTTAATGACTATAAAAATAGCCAATGTACCAACCATGGCAGCCTTTCTCTCACAGCATACCACTTCAATGTAAGCATTTCTTGAACCTTCTCATCTTTTTTTTTTTCTCCGTCCATCCCCAAAACATCTTGCTTTTCAAGTGTATTTCATATTTCCTACTTACAATGTTAAAATACGACACAGTCAAGGTGTATAATGTAAGCTATCTTTACTGGGAGAAGATCTACTGTACAGTATACTGATATTTGCATGAAATATTACAAGTTTCAAAGCATCCATGTACACAATATACATATCTAGCAACTACCATGTTCAAATTTTGATATTAGAGACCCAACTTTGGACACTGATTCATCTAGGTCAATATTGGAGGTATCCTCAGGTTCCGGCACACTTGGTAAACTCCATGCACCATCTATACTCTCCCATCCCTTGACTTCAGTCTCATTGGTACTACCAATATCTTCTGGTATAACAGCAGGCACTTGGGCAAGTTTGTCTTCATTCTCTTTCAAATCAATATCCATGAGGGTTACACTTTCCATTATTTCTGCCAGTAAATCATCAATGACAGGAAGCTTTTTAGGCGAATCCTCAAACTCTTCTTCCTTTTCTATTGTACTTGGTTTTGAAACTTTAGTATCACTAGTTCTTTCCACTTGATTTGTATCACCATCCCATAACTCTGCTGATCTCTGAGGACTCTTGTCTATAACAGTGGTTCCAACTGCAGCCTCAATGGGTTTCTTTGGACCTTCTTTCTTTTTCCTCCTCAATGGCAGAACCATACAATGGCTGTAAAATCTTCGATAAAATGGGTGGCTGGTGGCATTGTCTTGGGAAGAGGTACAAGTACCTGATGTGGGTGTGGCTGGCAGGGTCTTGCTGGAACGTGCACTCATGTCATTACTGTTTATGATATCTTCAAGAGTACTGGACCTTGGCTTCACCAGCTTTGATGGTCGCTCTGGTTTGTCAAAAGATCTACGCCCTCCAGTGCTTCTCATGAAACTCATATTTTTTTTGTCAGTGGGGAGCTTCATGGATTTCTTCTTTTCAGATACATCATCATCCATAATGGTATCTAAAGAGTTATTTTTAAAACATTCAATGCCGTTAAAGCTGGATGTTTTACCCAACTCTGTATTAGAATCCCTTTCACTACAGCTATGGTCGAGAAGGGGCTCACTCTTCACACTGTCCTTCTCTTTCTTTACATGCTCATTAACAGCTTGCTGACTATACATCCTCTCCTCCTCTTCAGCAGTAGGACTCTGAACCTGTAAGCACATTCCCCAAACTCTCCTCTGGTTTTTCTTCCCTGAACTTCTCTCCCCACCTTCTAGTCCAGCATCTACATCCTTTCTATTGAACATGCGGACAAACCTAAATACTCGACTACTACTACTGCTACTACTATTACTAGTACCCTTTTCTTTGGTTGGGACCTCTGGACATGCTTCTGCTTTGGCATCTATATGCGCCTCTTTAATGATGTTTGAATTGGATTTCGTATCTGCTGAGCTGCCAGTGCCGACTCCAGATATTCTACTTGTGTTTATACAATGACTAGCTTCTTCCTGTTCACCTACATTCGGTTGAATTTCAGTACATCCATTCATTTCAGCTCTACCATTTACCTGTACAACCTCTTCCTGAGACTTCTGAGGAGAAGCCTGAAAATCACTCTGGGGCTCGCTTCCCTTTTTTTCATTATCCACAGTTTCCTCAACTTTTTCCTTAAGATCTAACTTAGGCTGCTGGGGTAAACTGACTTTATATTTCCCATTTATGATAGGCTTTTCACTAGTACATTTATATGAATCATATGTCTTTACTAATGCTGTATCTGAGGGAACATCATTCCTGAGGTTGGTGGAGTTTTTGTAAAGATTTTGTTTGTTGTTCATATTTTCACTGTCAAGTTGCTCAGAACATTTTCTTGGCAATCCATTACATGGAGATGAATTAAATGCTGCTAAGCTTTCATTATTATTGGTTGCAATATCTTCTGATGTCTTGGAGTTAAGGGCATCTCTATACTTATCATTCTCTTTCATTGTCAGTATCGCATCATGTATTTCATCATCATTATTTGTTTTTTCAGGAATTTCTGAACCATTTTGGTTCATAAAAAATCTTTCCCTATCTGATAACTTCTCCACTTTAGCAGTTACTGGTTTAAACTGATTACCTCCAGTATCTGTTGTGTTAAGCCAGTCACTCCTTACTTTCATTCTCTTACAGGACTTTTCATTATCAATATCAATCACTTGGGTATTTTCAGGGATTGCAATCTGGGATATTTTTACCACCGTTCCTACACCTTGAGTGGGTACCGGTACATGAGAAGTTTTATTAAGACCAACCTTACTTACACTACCACCACTGGCAACCACAGGCTCTTGTCCCTTACTGGGACATGTTGGCTTATCTCAGGATTGTGGTGTGGTGGCCTCACAGGCATCCATATTGCTCACCCGGAAGCACATGCGGGCACCCAGAGCACAGGAATTGGAAGGTGATGCCAGATGCACAATGGGTTCACCTACACGTCCAGTCACTGCTCTTACCTGTTCCTAGAAAGAGATAAAATAACAATCTAGTTCTTAGCAGCAATGGCATATGGCACTCAACACAATGTAAAGGAAATGTAGTGTACAAAAATTGATCTGATCGGTAAAACGGCAAATGAAATTGATACCCCTTTGGGAATATATCTCACTACAAGTGAAATTTTGCTTGAAATCCTGGAATCTGCAGTAAATTACCTGAAACAGAGTGATGAACTAGCTACACTTAATTAGATACAAATATTTTCACACAAGTGCATTATGAATTATGAGCACAGTACATTATACATGATACATACCTACTGTACATCTATTCAAGATCAAGCTCATACTTGTTATGAAAATTTTATATGCAAAAGTATTGGTTAATACCTTTTTCTCTATATTTGTGGAGAAATTAAAATCAACTGTTCCCTTAGGGATGAAGCTGAGTGCTGCAGAATTGACACAAAAACGCTTTCCTGTGGGCTTAGGTCCATCATCAAAAACATGTCCAATATGTGCTCCACATGTGGCACAGGCGACTTCTGTTCGTGCTAGCGATGGGTTGCACACCAGGAGTAGCAGATTGGCACCGACTGGAAAGCAATAGGATTTTACTTCAGAGGGGAGCAAAATATATATTTCTGTACAGTGTACTATATATCATTCTTAGATATCAGTACAATAAATGTCTACTTGATATTCCAGAACTCTCATTAGCTGATGTGTGCCTCAATTCATAACCCTGAATGGTGAGTTACAAATTAAGTTTACTGAAGGAGATGCAAGGATGAAATAGGAATAATGGATGAAAGTGTGAAAGATAAGAATGGTTGTCCACTCATGGATGAAAACAACAGGAGCAAAACGGAAAGAATAATTTGAGTAAATATTGAATAGTTACGGAGGGAATGAGGCAAATGTTAAGGTGTTTGGCTATGGAGGAATACAGAGGGTAAGACCTATGAATGGTAAAGTTTGTGTGAATAAAGTGACTGCCCCCCAAAAATAGGAGCAGTTAAGAGTCTGCCTTGGAATAGTTGATGTAGGCTTATGAGAGTAAAGAGGTACTGAACTAGAAAACTGGAGAAAGGTATTCCTTATAAGATAATTTACAAGTTTGTCCAATGCTATGCAGTTTTTATTCAGAGAACAAATCAACTTAGGCAAAAATCAATAAGACTACTAAGTCTTGAAGCCCTGAGTGCATATAACAATACTTAAACAATGCTCAAACCAGTGATTCCCAAAGTGTGTGACATGAAAAATATAATGTAATAATATCAGACTATTATAAATTGTAAAATTACTCATGTATGACAAAATTAACATAAATAGTCAGATAGGCTAATGAACTAAACATAATGTAAGCACCTCTATACTGTATATATATGGCTGCTTATGCCAGGATAATATATTTGACATATAATACTTGATATCTTGCATTGAAATACTATAATTTATGTAAGTTCGAAAATGCCTCGTTGGATCATGGAGAGTGATCTTTGCACTGCATATGATGACATGTCCGGTACAGGTCTGTTGACGTAGTTCGCTCCCACCTGCCTCCAGGTATAGTGGCCAGATTCTGCAAATTCTTTCCTTTTTTGCCAAAAATTACACTACAAATTTTGAAATCTGCCAGAATTATTAGTCAATTTAGTTTCATTTCTTTATACCTATGATAAAAAATTGATTATGATGAAAAATTGAATATGCCAAGACTGCTAAGTGTTAATGAAGAAATGATGAGGACCAAGTAGCTTAGAAATGTGGGGATAGTATGCCTTCCGCACTTGGCAACAATGTCGTTCATATTATGAATCTTTATAGTTGGAGGAGTGTAGAACCTGCAAACGGAAGGTCAGAGATACAGATAGTGGGATAAAATGTGATGGATGCAGAACATGGAACCACATAGGATGTGAGAAAGTTGGGAGAAATTATTATAAAGCCCTAGAAGAGGAAGATGGAGCAACATGGTTCTGCAAAGCATGTAAACAAACAATATTGAGTAGCTTTGGAGAGTTAAGAAAACTAAGAAATGAAAATAAGCAAATGAGGGAAGAATTGCAAAAATTAACTAGTGACACCGAGAACATAAATGAAAGAGTAAATAACATTGAAGATAGACTAAATAGACAAGAAAAAATCACTAGTAAGGTCCTAGAAAAAATAGAACATGTAGAAATAGTACCAAAATCAGTTGAAGTAATACTACAACGCATAGAAGAAAAAGAAAAGAGAGAAAAACGCAAGAAAAATATAGTACTGTATAATGTACCGGAGTCAAAACAACAAAGACCCCAAGAGAAAACTGATGAGGACCTAGTAAAGTGCAGTGATCTTTTTGAAAACTCACTCAAAGTAAAACAATTCAAAATAGAGAGGATAATAAGGCTAGGTAGGCCCAGGGAAGATGATAGAAACAGGCCAATGCTAGTAGAGCTAAGGGATGAAAATGAAAAAATTGGAGCATCAAAAACAATGCAAAGAACTTGAAGTATGCGACAGACCCAGAAAAGAAGAAAATAGGCATCTCAAAAGACCTGACAAAGGAAGAAAGGGATGCTGAAAAGCGAGTGAGAGAAGACCTAAAAGAAAAACGTAGGAACATAGAACAAGGTTGGTACGTAAAAAACGGCACAGAATACAAGGGACCAGAAACAAGTACTAGATGACAAAGAAAGGATACCGAAGAAATGAAATAATAGTAATGAAGATAAATAAATAAAAATAAAACTGCTGAATGTACAAGGACTAACAAATGCAAAAATGTACGAGCTAGAAAAACAAATTACAAGTGATTTTGATATACTATGCTTGACAGAAACACACACAATGTAAACAGAAATATGATCAAAATATATCGGGTGTATTTGTGGTCTTATTACGTTTCTCTACCATATTATTCAATTACATACCAAGATGCAAACCTAATATGGAAACACAACACCAATAAATCTTTGAGCACTCTTCTGCCAACAAAATCCCCAGACCTGTGTTTTGATCTACCAGACGAGTATACCCCGTGAAAAAGATCTATAGATGAGCGACAGTGTTACCAAGTACGGAAGGCATCCCTGGTGGGGGGCGGGGGGATGTTGTGACGGTTTGGCCCCCATAGCTTCCTTCCTTGGGAGCCTTGGGGGGTGGTCCCACGACGTAGACGCCGCCACTCCATTCTATTAAACATATTATTGAAGACTGCAAAGCACACAACCACACTCGCCAACAACACAACATACACTCTCTGAGGGCATTGTGGGAAAGCCCGGTTCAGGCCATGGCCTTCCTCAGGAGCTCGGCCAGACAGCTTGAGGAGGAACAACAACAACAACGGTAGGCATCCTATCACCATGTTTCTGCTGAGCTGCTTGTCCTCGACCATTCGTCGCGTTCATATCAGTAATGACAAAATTAAATAGTCTAATTTCGTATGGAGGCTGCATGAAAAAGGCAGGTGTGCCTCAAAAATATTATTCTATCTCTTAGTTTGCCGTCATACTACATAGTTTGAAAACCACTGCTCTAAATGGATACTCTTTGAAAGGATAAGGGTGGGTACATGCATATGCTTTACCATGTGACAGATCCTGCTTGAGGGAGACTTTGTCATTGTCGATGATGTCATAAAAGGCTGGCCAGCCTGAACCTGAGTCATACTTGGTGTGTGAGAGAAAGAGTTCCTCGCCACACACTATGCATGAGTACACCCCACGATCCCAATGCTTGTAGTATTTGTTGGAGTATGGTCTGTGGAAGAAATGAGAATTTCAAGACTAGTATAGTCCATGTTAAGTCTCCTCCACTCCCGCTTTCACCAGTTCAGCGTTGCCAACGTATACACCCGGCATCGTGTGAGCTACCAGTTCCGACTCTCGCATCCGAAACACCTGCCATCAAACCTTACTCTTACTGGCAGGTGTTTCGGATGCGAGAGTCGGAACTGGTAGCTCACACGATGCCGGGTGTATACGTTAGCAACGCTGAACTGGTGAAAGCGGGAGTGGAGGAGACTGTACACACGTTCCAAGGAAAAACATTTAGATAAAAAGATTAAACAGACAAATGATTCCAGAATGGGAGCATAATAAAATAAGACTATTAGGCTACCCTACTGTTGGTGGCACACTGAGACTTTTTGTCAGCCTAATCTACTATTGTACTTTGAGTAAGTAAACTATTTATACACAGTAAATAAATATATGATTATTTTCTTGTGTCATAGAGAACAAAGGCTAAACACATTTCTGCACTCAGGCTATATGGACAAACATAATTTGGAATATGCTAACAATAGGTTTTGCAAGGAAATGCCTATTCACAGAAAGCATTATTTTGTAAACGGTCACCATAGTGAAAGGGTTAATCTACTGCAGTCTAGTGAATCCTTATGGAAATATTTCTAGTACCACCAGACGTAGTTAGGAATGATCAAAAGTGTCAAATACAGATATCATACTTCAAGATATACAACAACCGAACTCAAATACAACCATCACATAATTACTTGCAACACCTGAAACCCCACACCAATCTCTTAAATCAATGAACACATGCATCATTCAACAGCTTTGATCTCTAAAGAGTAGGAACTAGATAATCAGGCATGAGCTAACCTTTCTGTCACTTTATCCTGTGTGACACGGTACTGTTGGGGAGTTAGTCTCCTCAACAGCTGATCCTTCTCTTCCTTCTTCAGAATTCTGCTGGGTTTGCCATGCGTCTCTTGGGGTCCCTTAGGTCGCCAAACCCGAGGGGTCCTGGGCGCACCCCCTGCGGTACTGATGGGGGCTGGGATGTTGGTGGCCGTGACAGGACGCAAACCAAACCTCCGTGGCTCCATCTTCACCTGCAAAAACAGACACATGGCTCAGTTATGGGTCTCTCACACTAACGCCTTTATCATGTTCATTTTCTGTCCTTCATCCTCAGGACCTCAGCTCAAGTTTGTTCCCTCTATATTCACAGATGTCCACTAATTTTCCGGAAACAGTTTGAAGGACAGAGTAACTTTATATCTGCTAGAAAATGGAGGAAATTGTTATACAGCAGTGTCATACCAATTTTAGAAATAGCAAAAGTATATATAGCAAGTGTACTGTACTGGATAAGCCTTTAGAATAGTTGGACATACGAATATTCTTATTCGCTCTTAGCAATAGCAATAATATTTTACCAAATTAAATGTTCAGTTTATGCTTCTAAAATTTGTATCAGAAGGTAGCCTAATCCGACGTCAAGAAAGGGCTTGTGTGAGGAAGGAGTAGTAAGATGACACAGTGAGGTGAAGACTGACAACTGAGCACTGGTAACACGAAGGGGTAGCCTACAGGTTAATATCATACTATGCAAGGGTCAGTGTTTAAGTTTTACAGACTTCCGTATCGCCTAAGCTGTACGAGTGTGGGGGTCACGGCGATATAGTGAGTTTGATGCGACACATACTGAAATGGAAAGGAACACTATATAAAAACACTGATGGAAAGAATTCTGAAGTCAACAACGTTTTAACAACCACTTTGATACAGACTTTATCGCAATGGATGATTGAACTGCTCCTTAATGAAGTCTTTTCAAGCTCTACCTCTCATGTCAAACTGGGGAGCGGCTGAGAGGCAAGGGATGAAAAGGTTGGGATGAATATGTTTCTAAGCCCCCTCTCCCACACCCTTCATTCATCGCACCGACAACAGTGCCACAATAGTCCCCATAATGGCAACTGGAAAGCTTGTTTAGACTACCTGTAGGTGGGTGGGGAGGGTTGGCGTCAGTCAGGCTGGATTGGGTGGGGGTGATATAGAGAAGATGTATGCCTAATGATGATGATGACGACGACTCAGTCAGGAGGTGTGTTGTGGTAGCATAACAAAATAACTTTACAAATTTTAACACACACACATACAGAGAGAGGTCTCATCTTAAGGTGGTAATACTTTTTTGGTACATTGGAGTGCCTTGATTCCTCCAAAGTATCCTAGGAAACAGTAACAGAAGAGCAAAAATTATGATGTTCTGTTGCTTGGAATAGTTTAGACTTTAGAGGATTCAGTTGCTCCATATTTACCAACACAAAACTTCCCCCTTTATAACTCTTGTCTCCTCGCTTGCCACGCCTGAAAGCCTCCCCTCAGCCCCCTCCCACCCCTGGTGAACAGAACACACTCAGCTAGGCTCGTGTTGACTTAGTAACCTACCTTCTTTTCACTCCTGGCAACGAGGAAATGCGTTCTCTTTACAATAAATGCAAACTTACAAGAGGGACAAAAATTCAGCAGTAAGATTAGCTATATGGAAATATAATGCATACTATAACTGTACATTAGTGTGTAGCCTATTTGGTATCAGTCAGTCAGAGAGGAATGAAAACAATGTGGTGAGTTATAAATAGGTGGGCGGCAGGTGAAGCTTTATGAGGGCGTCGAGTGTAAGGCTTCTTTCTTTACCACACTAATGACTATCCCACCAGACACACCACATACAGTATGCATACCACCTGAGGCAGACACTGTAACCCAAGTATTCAGCAGCAACTGACAACTACAACTAGTATACTTTCTTCATTGTGAATTTGCCCACCTCTACTGGTAACTTATCAGGTATTGAAGTGAACTAAAACTCAATATCATCAATTAGCAAGTATATACATGTAGATTTCATTGTGCTACATACCAACATCAATTCATTATTCTCGTACAAATTCGTTTCGGCTGAATCTAAACACCGTGTGTACAATGATAAGATTTTGTTGAGACTGACTGGAAGCGCCTATACAATATCAAGGATTAGCATTAGTTTAGTTAACGTAATATACTCAGACCATCTTTTATGAGACAATAATATGATAAACGAAAAAAGAAATGTGATCAGGAGGGACAGAGGGGAACGGAGGGAAGGAAAGGTACAGTCGGCAGCAAAAGTCGTGTCGTCTCACTCAGCTTGTCTTCAAAGATAACATTAAGGTTAATCATCGAATAAACACATTCACCATACAGAAATACGATATCCAGGGAGTTGTTGTTGAAGTTACTTAATTAAGCTGTCTGACCGAGCAGCCCCGAGCTCTTGAGGAAGGCTATGGCTTGAACCGGGCTTTCCCACAATGCCCTCAGTGAGTGTATGTTGTGTTGTTGGCGAGTGTCGTTCTGTGCGTTACTTCCGTTTTTGTTTTGTTTTCTGTTTACGAGCCCGTGAAGCTTATATTTCCATAGTATACTTCATGACTTGGCAGATGTAGCGACAGGACATTTGTCTCCGACTGTACGTGAGACTGAGAACATGCAGCAGGTGAGGGAGAGGAGAGACTGTCACAAAACACACAGATGGGGGAAGGGGAACAATGTGGGCGAAGTTATGCAAAGTGTGTGTGTGTGTGTGTGTGTTTGGGTAGGTGGACGGTCGACAGGTTACCAGGTCACAGCTTCATCGCCTGCCAACTACAATCAACTAAAGCAGGTCAAACTCCACAGTAAGTAAGCAGATCAAACTCCTCTGTACACTGAGGCCGTCCTCTCGTTTAAAGTCTGACAAAGTAAGTGGTGTCTACAATGCTCACAGGATTTTTACTCCCTTCAACGTTAATTCGGAGGGCTTGGAGAGGAGAGAAAAGAAGAAGAAGAAGAAAAAAAAAATTGTGTGTATATATATATATACAGGGTGTATCGCGAGGTATATCATTAAATTACACCAGAGATATAAAATATAATTTTGAGTATATTTTGTTGTATAAAATATGGTGTGTGTGATCTCAGTAAAGTACAATGAATACTGATAAAAACTATTTTAACTTGTGTTGTCAAATGGCGGTGAGCGTCGGAGGGAGTGGTAGCCTAATATGTTTTTCGGACCAAAGAGGCCTTATTTATTTCATCTTAATAAGTTTTATAATGATTGCAATATTTATGTGATGTTCTATAACGTACATTGAATCATATTTTCAATGCAGAGGGATAATAACAGGCCCCTATTAATAATATTCGACGAAATATGATTAATATCTTTTGGAGGTTAGGTAAACTTTACCTACATAACGCCAGCTGCAAGTCTTAGCATTTCCCTACATTTCACGGATTTTCTTCTTATACAGGCCTGGTATTATCCCTCTGCATTGAAAATATGATTCAATGTACGTTATAGAACATCACATAAATATTGCAATCATGATAAAACTTATTAAGATGAAATAAATAAGACCTCTTTGGTCTGAAAACAATATTAGGCTTCCACTCCCTCCGACGCTCACCGCCATTTGACAACACAAGTTAAAATAGTTTTTATCAGTATTCATTGTACTTTACTGAGATCACACACAGCATACTTTATACAACAAAATATACTCAAAATTATATTTTATATCTCTGGTGTAATTTAATGATATACCTCGCGATACACCCTGTATATATATATATATATATATATATATATATATATATATATATATATATATATATATATATGGAAAATCTGAAGCATCAGTATTCTTGGTCCAGGGGTTATTTCATTGTCAGATGTAAATACTACCAATGATTGACAAGAGTGCTTTCTACATCCCTGTTGTCTGACAATCAGTTCACAACTCCCTGACAAACTGAAGACATTCGGGGGAATAAAGCAAAGGTATGCATAAAAGACCAGTGATATAATCGGATGCTGGTTGCCTAAACTGTGTCACAATATACTTTATATAGTGTTCATCCTGAGATTGTTTTCTTCTCGGTACAGTTTTCAAAAATCATTAGCCCTCATTTCGCTGACAACATCAGACACCTTAAGTGAATATTTCCGTGTAAATTCCGTAGATTAACTTATCTCATTCCCCTCACCGTCTCGTGCATTACTCCTAAATATTACACTATTCTATAACATTCGCTTGCTCTTCTCCAAATACTGAGAGGAAGAACTAAAGGAAAAGTGACAACAGTGAGGAAGGAAAAGTGACAACAGTGAGGAAGGAGAGGGTACAACAAGAGTGGAGGAGAGGGTAAAACAAGTATGGGGAAAATGAAGGAAAATGAAAGGGAATAAGAGTTGGCTAAGAAGGCTGAGGAAGGGAAGGAGTAGAAGTGGAAAGAAGAGAAATATAAAGAGTTGATTGTGTATATGAAATAGGTATGACAAGTATGAGAGGGCAGGTGTGGGAAATAAAAGGTGTGGAAACTGACGTGTGTGAGATGACAGGTGTGGTAGATGACAGGTGTGGGAGATGACAGGTGTGGGATATGATAGGTGTGTAAGATGACAGGTGTGAGAGATGACAGGTGTGGTAGATGCAGGTGTGTGAGAAATGACCGGTGTGTGGGAAATGACAGGTGTGTGGGAAATGACAGGTGTGTGGGAAATGACAGGTGTGTGTGAAATGACAGGTGTGTGAAATGACAGGTGTGTGAAATGACAGGTGTGGGATATGACGGGTGTGGGAAATGACAGGTGTGTGTGTGTGTGGGGGGGGGGTATTGATTAGCGAAGGGTACAGGGAATGCGGAACTGAGACCGGGAACCTGGTGTAGGTGAGCATGAAAGGACACTGCCCTCCAGGTGTGTGTGTGTGTGTGTGTGTGTCTCTCTCTCTCTCATACACACCTGTCCCCATGCACAATCTCTCCTTCGGCTTCCCTGTTGTCCATATCCCAATTCACGATCCACTGTCCAATCCCCTTTGGCTCCCCCGTCTTACTCGACTCTCCCCTCTAGGTCCCATCGCCTTCCCTGGACTCTCCCCCCCCCCTCTGGTTCCCCCTCCTTCCCTGGACTCTTCCCACACCTCCTTTGTCTTCCCATGCCTTCCCTGGATCTCCCCACACCCCCCTTGGCTTCCCCCGTCTTCCCCGACTCTCCCTCCCCATTTCTTTTTTTACTCTCCACCATGACTCACGCTCCTTCACACGGCCTCCCTGCAATCACTCCTTACATACACATCTCAACATTCTTTTGGGAGGTCGCCTACAACTTGTTATTTTCATACTTTTATAAAAAATTGACAACGGCTCTATGTACTACTGATAAAATATATACAAGGAAAAATTCAACCTTTCAAAGCTGATGACAAAACAAAGACAAGAATCAACATTTTCCCATAGCGGTGAAAATAAGGAGACACACAGACGAATGGGAAGACAGACGTATGGCCAGGAAAACACAATCAACTTCATTAGACGGTGAAGAAGGAGATTTATATATACAGTACAGTAACGAGTCATAATGAGTATCCAGGTGCATGTGCTTCAATTAGCCTGATGGAGAAATAAATGAGCCCCAGTAAGTATGAGACAGAATGAGAGTTGTAATTGGCTCACTGGTACGTCAAATGATTCGAAACTTCAACAAGCCCTGGATACCTACATTATGGCTTGTGACTGTATATCAACCTCCAAAGACAGTGATAAAGACGAGGAATGGTGCTCTTGACAGTTACAACAACAACAACAACACACACGACTGCTGTGACTTCACTGCAGCTGACAAGGAGAAACTGTGTTTTGAAAACCAGCTGTATGTCTCCTCTCTCTCACTCACTGTCAGGGAAGTCTGTTGTTGTTCGACTGCACGGGGAAGGACACACACAAACACACACACGACACAACAAAACACATACACAAAACCACGACCATTTTGACACCTACACATAGTTCATACTCCATGATACATACCCACACTGTTTCACGAACCAGCCTCAAAACAGACAAGGCACATCTGACATTTTATAGAATGACCCTCCACTCGACCTCCATCATTCACCACAATCCCCCACCACCGTCATCCATCCATCCATCCATCCCTTGCCATTCCTGCAGCATGACACTACAATGGTACATACACACACACACACACACAATCAACAGCAGCAGCAGTAACCTTGGCACATTCCTAACTTGAGGGGGGAGGGGGGAAGGAAAACACCGGTGTGACGAAGAGAGGAGGCTACGGTCGCTCACACTACAAACACATTGGGCTATTCAAGTGTTCGAATCATCACAACGTTGGACTATTTATGCGTCCCATCATCACAACGTTGGACTATTTATGCGTCCTATCATCACAACGTTGGACTATTTATGCGTCCCATCATCACAACGTTGGACTATTTATGCGTCCCATCATCACAACGTTGGACTATTTATGCGTCCTATCATCACAACGTTGGACTATTTATGCGTCCTATCATTACAACGTTGGGCTATTTATGTGTGTTATCATCACAACGTTGGGCTATTTCCATCTTATCATCCATCAGTTGGGCTATTTATGTGTCCAAATCATCACAACGTTGGGCTATTTATGTGTTATCATCCATCAGTTGGGCTATTTCCGTGCTCTACCAACACAAAGCCCACACTTCTAGGAAACACTTGACCAGAATAGCAATACACGCAGCCACTGACGTTTTCAAGGTTAAAAATTGCTGAGGCCATTAAGGAGGAAAGTACAAATGTTGGTGGTAAATCTGGAGCAACTGAATGATTCCTCCAAACTATTCCAAGCAACAGAACACTAGCTAGATTTTTTGCCCTTATGGTTCTGTTTCCTAGCATACTTTGGAGGAATCAAGGCACTCCAATGTACCAAAAAAAAAAAAAAAAATTATATACCACCATAAGAGAGAAGTACAATGTTGGTAAATCTGGAGCAACTGATTCCTCCAACCTATTCCAAGCAACAGGCAACCATTGTTTTTGTTAATTAGGTTCTGTTTCCTGACATGCTTTGGAGGACTCAAAACACTCAAATTTACCAAAAGTGTATTATTATTCTCTTAAGGGGGTGCGGGAGTAGGGGACAGGTTGGGGGTGGTGAAATAGGGGACAGGCTTGGGGGGTGGGTAGAAAGCCTGTCCCCTATTCCCACACACCCCTAACTGCCCCCCCAAGCCTGTCCCCCTATTCCCGCACCTCCCAAAACCCACCCAAAACGCCTGTCCCCTACTCCTGCACCCCCCTAAACCCCCCCAAGCCTGTCCCCCTATTCCCGCACCCCCCTAAACTCCCCCAAGCCTGTCCCCCTATTCCCGCACCCCCTTAAGTGATGACTAATTATTACATGATGAACGAAGTGAATTGCAAGAAGGTTAAAACGAACTGCAAGATGAAGGAGGTGAGCTACAACAACATTAAAACGAACACACACACACACACAGGAAATGACAAAACGAGCCATGGGGGTGAGGGGAAGGAGGTGGTAGGGAGGGGGTGAGGGGAAGGAGGTGGTAGGGAGGGGGTGAGGGGAAGGAGGTGGTAGGGAGGGGGTAATGGGGGGGAGGTGGTGGTGGGGAGGGGAAGAGGAGGAAGGGAGGGGGGAGGGGGTAGGGGGAAGAGATGGATGGGAGGTGGTAAGGGGGAAGAGGAGGTAGGGAGGGGGTGCGGGGAAGGAGGTGGTAGGGAGGGGGTAATGGGGAAGAGGAGGAAGGGAGGGGGTGAGGGGAAGGAGGTGGTAGGGAGGGGGTAATGGGGAAGAGGAGGAAGGGAGGGGGTGAGGGGAAGGAGGTGGTAGGGAGGGGGTAATGGGGAAGAGGAGGAAGGAGGGGGTAAGTGGGAAGAGGTGGTAGGAAGTGGGTAAGGGGGAAGAGGAAGGGAAGGGTTAGGTAGGCCTGGATAAACAGAAACAGATATAATAAATAAATAAAATAAACACAGCAGGTTGGTGAATGGGGTAAGCAAGCAGGTGGGGCAGGGGGTAAACAGATGGGGCAGGGGGCAAGCAGATGGGGCAGGGGGCAAGCAGATGGGGCAGGAGGCAAGCAAGCAGGTGGGGCAGGGGGCAAGCAAGCAGGTGGGGCAGGGGGCAAGCAAGCAGGCGGGGCAGGGGGCAAACAGATGGGGCAGGGGGCAAGCAGATGGGGCAGGGGCGGGCAAGCAGGTGGGGCAGGGGGCAAGCAGGCAAGTTATCCAGGGAGGGGTGGGGGAGGGGGCAAGCAGTTGGGCAGGGGGCAAGCAAGCAGATGGTCCAGGGAGGGGTGGGGGGAGGAAGCAGCATTCAGTCCATCTAAGGGAGGGAGACACAGTGACAGTAGTAGCCTAGGCAGGTCATGTGGACTTAAGATAGACACAACGACCTGTTTGTTATCTCCCAGTGACCTGTTTTGTTGTTTGTGCAACTTTCTCTTTCTCCCTCCCTCCCTGTCTGTATGTCTGTCTGTCTATCCATCTACCCCTGCTGTCTCCATTATCTCTCCCTCCTCCATGTTGACTCTCCTCCACCTCTGCTGTTTCCTCCATGTTGACTCCTCCACCTCTGCTGTTTCCTCCATGTTGACTTTCCTCCATCTCTGTTTCCTCCATGTTGACTTTCCTCCACCTCTGTTTCCTCCATGTTGACTCTCCTCCACCTCTGCTGTTTCCTCCATGTTGACTTTCCTCCACCTGTTTCCTCCATGTTGACTCTCCTCCACCTCTGCTGTTTCCTCCATGTTGACTCTCCTCCACCTCTGTTTCCTTAATGTTGACTCTCCTCCACCTCTGTTTCCTCCACCTTTGTTTCCTCCATGTTGACTCTCCTCCATGTTGACTTTCCTCCACCTCTGTTTCCTCCATGTTGACTCTCCTCCACCTCTGTTTCCTCCATGTTGATCCATGTTGATTCTCCCCTCCATCCCAGTCTCTCCATATTTTCCTTCCCCTGTCTACTTTACTCCTTCTCCCTCAACCATCAACAACCGGGGAATGAGAGAAAAAGGGATGAGTTATATAAAGAGAAACAGAAAAGATAAGATGTGTAAGGAAAAAAAAAAGAGGAAAAGAGAAGAGTAGAGGAAATACGAGTGTGGATGTTGTGAAGAAGAGAGTATAGAAGTGTAAAAAGAATTAACTTACGATGGAAGGAAAAGAAAGTACTAGATGATGAGAAGAGGAAGAGGCAAAAGGGTTGTAGGGAAGTAGAAGGTATAAAAGTATGAGGAGAATGAAGGCAACACGAACGAACTTTGGGTAGAGGATATTCTCATGTTGGTGAATTTGGAAGGTTTCCGATTCCTCCAAACTATGCCAGGAAACACACGCCCTCAATGGTACGGTACTAATACGGATCTGTTTCGTGGCCATACTTTATAAGAATCAGTGACCTTCTAATTCAACAAGAGAAACCCCCTGTAAAAAATATAGCCTAGGTGGAAAAATTACACAAACACATACACACAAAACACACACTAACAAAAACACAAAACACACACTAACAAAAACACAAAACACACACTAACAAAAACACAAAACACACACACATTAAAGAGAACTTTATGACCCACCAACAATGTTTATTCTGATAATATTTGTTTCCGCGAGTGTTGCGAGATGAATGTGTGTTGATATACGAGGCAATTATATTATTTTTCCTGTCCTTCACATCTTTGCCTGACATATAGTTTTTATCAGTTCAGGAATGGGTGTGTGTGTGTATTTTTTTCCACCCGTGACATCAATGCCGGAGTTTTATAATAAATATGATGCCCTTCACGCCTCACCGCCTAGCTGCGTCAGTCACCATCATCATATTCAGAGTTCCGTGGAGTGTGGCCTCGACCCTCACCTACCTCCACCCACTCACACACTCCATCCATCCATTGTCCCCACTCAATCATTTTATCCACTGTCCCCATGCACCGCTCAGTCAATTCAGCCTCACTCATTTATTACTCCAACCACTGTCCTATCCATCCACCCATTGTCCTCACTATTCATTTCACCCACAGTCCCCACGCACCAATCAGTCAATTTACCATCTCACTCATATCATATTATTCCACCCATTGTCACCAATCGCTCACTTCACCCTCCCCAATCCCTCGCTCCATTCCCCAAGCCTACTCAAACCCCTCGCTGTTATTCCGTTAGTCGATATTTTCTTTCCCTATCTCGCTCCCCTTCCCATCCAGAGTCCGACACACACAAAGCTTAAGTCAAATGTTAACCAATTACCATGTGTATACACTCATGACTGTATGTGTACAAACCGCTCAGCCTGGCAGGGGTTCGCGTCCCAGCTCTGTATATGGCATGTTTCCCTTCCTTGCTAAATAAGGAGTGAAAATGTCAAACAAGTTACTGGGACGCCATCTAGGTTATCCCTCCCATTTTGGCTGGCACCCACCTTCTGTATAGGTTATCAGCCTGCCTGCCCACTCACTTGCACATTTCCACCACCATTACCACCTGACCCCATCCTTCCCCTACCTTTTTCCACAACTAACATCATATTCACTTCAACCACCACCATTACCAACATTCACTTACTACTACTACTACCACCATTACCACCACTACCACCTAACCACATCCCCTACCTCTCCCACAACTACAACTAACATTATATTTACTTCAATCATTACCATAACCATTACCAACATTCACTTACTACTACTACTACTACCACCACCTGACCACATCTTCTACCTCTTCCACGACTATCATTATAATCACTTCCACCACTACCAACATTCACTCACTACAACCACCACCACCACAAGACGACCAGCATTTCACTCACTACCATCACAACCACGATCTGACCCACAATATTCACTTCTCTTCCAAGACCATCAACATTCACCCTCTACCACAACCACAACCAACAACACATGGCCCCTCCTTACTTCCCTCACAACTAACATCCATTCATTCACTATCACAACCACCACAACCATCAAGACTTTATATATATATTCATCTCTTTCCACACCCGCATCATATTATTCATTTACCCTCCTCCCACCCTCTTTTTCCATCCCTTACCTTCTCCAAATATTTTCCCATCACCACAAGTACCCAATACTCTCTCTCTCTCTCCACTAAGATGCCGCGAACCCCCTTATCTCTCTGTATCTTCCCCAGGCTATACTTTTACTGCCCTCCCCTGTTTCTCATCCCTCTCCCCTTCCCCCTCACCCTCCCCACTCCCTCTCCTCAGCCAAGGTCGTGACGTCAAGTGACAACAGAGAGAGAGAGAGAGAGAGAGAGAGAGAGGGGGAGGCTTCATAGATGGCCGTATAAAACATTCACGTCCATATTTATACTCCGCCTCCACATTTTTCCTCCTCTCTCTCTCAAATACCCCCATTGTCTTTCATCAACAACAATACAATAGACAAAACAACCAGGCATATATTTACATCCATGCTCTAGAGAACATAGCAATACTTCAATAATCACTCACTCACTCACTCACTCACTCTCTCACTCACTCTCTCTCTCTCTCTCTCTCTCTCTCTCCTGATTGACACCACTAAAGATCACACGCACTTTCATATGTAGATTAAACATATGTGCACCAAAAAACTGAAACGGGGAATCTAAATACCGTACAGGGATTAACGCAACTACTACATAGACATTCAACCATGGACCAGTTAAACTTGCCACAGCGACGCCTGTATGTAGCCTATGTGCTGTAGCCTAGCCGTACCACTGAACGAACGCCTGCCAACCTCGCCAAACAATGGTATAGAGAGAAATGAGCCTAATTTTTTCTTAATGGTCTCATGGATATAATAAGGTCAAGGTTGCCCATTTCTATACTGTGCCAGGAACGCCCCAAGCCTCTTTCTTTCACCACCTGCTGCAGACAAGTGTGTGCCTTATGACATTTGCAGGTTTTCTGATTGACACTCCAATTAAAGGTAGGCTACAGTTGCCTGACGAAGTTCGCTAAGGCCTGACAGGAATAGGGTAGGGTCACATATCTGGTAATAATATAAAGTATTAAATGTGATATATTATGTTCAGATTTTGTAATATACTCAACATCCATTTAACTGTAAGAACATTACGTTAAATGTCTTCCTTGTAAATGGATAAAACACACGATCCTGACTTAACTGTACGTAACACATTTTTTTCTTACCTCTCCACAGAGAGATTCGTTCCCACAATCCTCTGTTTACGAGTCTATGGTCCGTTAAGAGGACCTATGATGTCCGCCCGCGAATGTGAAGATGAAGATGAAGATGTACTACAAAACAACGCTTAGATAAATTATTTCCTGTCATATCGAGGTTTGTCGTAATCATTAGTATAAAGTGTTTTAGGAATTATTTTCTCGTAATAATTCTAACTGGCAAGAATACTACCGGTAATAACATTGACGAGAGTAATTATTACAAGTGACTGCATAGCCTATATGAGGTTTGTCCATTGAAGGATTTCCAGCAAAGGTAGAGAGAGGGGGTAATTTACATCAACCAAAGGGGAGGGGGGAAACAGATGGGGAAGAAAGTGAGGAAAAAAAAAAGAGATGGTGTCAAATTGGCCATAAAAAGTAAAACATTTACAATTAAATGCTACATCCATATTAACCCACTTCAGCGCAAGGGACGAATTTTTCTAACAGCGAAAATGGTTTTTAAATCCATATAATAATAATTGTAATAATAAAGTAGAAGGAATTAATTATCACATAAAAATAAAGACTAAAAAAGCATCATACTTACACCATTAGCCTACTCAACAGCAAAGCATACAATCTGTACCTGGAATAAAAAGAAACCATGTGTTATTATTATATTACTATTCTGTTGGTGAAAATATCCACAGATGCTTCACTAACACAAAATTAATCCTTTTAAAGTCGTTCAAATCACTGATCAGATGACTATCTGGACTCCCAATAAAGCGCCTGTGTTTGTGTGTGAAGGCAAGTGCTTGTTGATCCACAGTTGATGAATCTCGAGGCTGTATCTTGAGTGATAGCAACGTTAATAACAGTCTACCACCACTACCACCCTCATCGTCATTGTCACCACCATCCTCATCGTCATTGTCACCATTACCACCATCGTCATTGTCACCAGTACCACCATCATTATCATCATTACCGGCACCAACATCATCAAATTCACCCACCACCTTTAGTAACATCTGATGTCTTCACCATTCATTACTAACACCGTCGTAACCACTATAGCACCATCCATACACATTACCACCACCACCACCACCACCACCCCTCCCCCACCAACCAGCCAACCACTACCAGTTTAGATGATCATATCCTGTTTATGGTAGTGTTGTGGAGAACGCGGGGGGGGGGGGACTGCGGATTGCACATACTCCCCTCCCCCTTCTCTCTATCTCTCTCTCTCCTTCTAAGGAGGTATATTAATGAGTGTATGTGAGTGTATGTGTGTGTGTGTGTTGCACACAACCATCTGACACTAAGCTGACGACATAAACACAAAGCCAGCCATTGTGATCAGACATACACCACACTTTCTTAAAGAGAACCTCTTTTTAGTAAATTGGAAGGCTAAAAGAATCCAAAAACTATGTCACTAAACAGATCCCCAGATAGTAACCATCAAGTCTGTTTGTTTCCGGGCATAATTCGGAGGAATCAATAGCCCTTCAATTTACCAAAAAGATGTTCTGTCCTTAACATTCTCAGCCTCGTCATTCAGAATTTGGACATGTAGCCTAACCGGTTCTCTCTGGGTGAGTCAATGGAACACCATGCGTACTAAATATAGCGTAAAGGGAGAATCACTTAACGGGGCATGACTTTTGTGTCCCGAGTGTCAAGAAAGGACTTCAATATTCCTGCCAACGTCAACACACTCTAATGCCACTAATCTCCTTACCCTGAAATATATTATCCTTGTAAAGCAAGACGAAAACATTTAGAGCATCTAGGCTTATGGACAGTGTTACGCCCCTACTAACTATCTCTACTATATAGTTTACACTATTAAAGTGTCCTTCCAATCCTGACACCCAAGTAACTAGCAGTTTTAACCTTCCAATCCTGACGTCGTGTTTATGTTGTCTCTGAACCTACCTGAGTTTCTCATTCCTGTCTCAACGAAGTTTTTCTCCTACCTACTGTATCGAATGAGTTCAGCTGACTCTGGGAAGTGACCACACTTGGACTATCTGTCCTGGACTCCTACGGCTCAGTGACTCTCTCCACATTCTGCAGTACCGGTACCTTACTCGTAGGACACCTCACCACACTTGAGTGTTATATATATATATCCCTTATAAATTCTTCCTCCTCCACTGGCTTCCATTATTTGTGTGTATTTTGTGTGTATATATATATATATATATTTAAATTGTAACTATGTATGCCAGTGTGTTTCTAGGAATAATGTTACATATGTTTGGTGAAGGTTAGGATTACGGTTGTACTTGTTAAATATTCATTAAAGTTAAAAATCACCCTTAATGGCACCAATAAGATACAGTAGGCTAATTGGAGTCATTGTTGTAATTTTAAGAAAGCTGGCAGTACACTAAATGATTTTTAAAATTCCTTGACAAATAAATTATCTAAGCAGATGTATTAAATGTTTAGCCTACATGGAAGAAAGTCAAACCTTGGCATGAAACAGAATCTAGTTATGATTATGCAGTGACTCTCATAACTCTGCAATAACAACACGAAGGAGTCTATAAATTGTGTGAACCACTTTATATGCTGAACTTCAAAATACTGATCGACTATAGTGTAGAATAAACACACACACACACACTATGGTTACATCACCTCTCCCAGCTTCACGCCATACCCACCATTAGGTTCTTCTCGTGCTTATATTAATTTTCTTCCCGTTTCTTTCCCTCTTTTTTCTTCCATCCTACCAGTAGTTCTCTTTCATGCATCTTCACTCCCCTTTCTAATCTATTCTCTGTATCATTTCTCCTCTTATATTTCTCCCTTCCCTCTATCGTTCCTTTCCTCCCACTTCCTTCTTTTCCCCACTCTTCCCCTTTCTGTTCTTCCTTTCCTTTCCCATTTCTCTTCGTCATCACATTCCTCGCCTTTCCCGTCCCTTCTGCCCGCCCTCTATTCCACCCCTGGGCGCCTCAGTCAGCTACGCAGTAACGTGGTGGAATACGGCCGGTATTTTTACATTATTGGTATAGTGAAACCAGTACAGCTGGTTGCTATAGAATATGCCCCTTCACAAGCCCAGGCCCCGTGTAGGCATAATCTGGGTTGGAAGGGTCAATTCCGTGACGTTCATCAGAAGTAAATAAAAATTCAAATCTGGCGCTGTACTGATAGTGGAGCCACCTGGAGGTGGTGAGGTGAGGTATTAAGCCCCTCCTCCGCTGAATACCGCTCGTCCACTCTGTCGCGGAACACAGTTCAGTCAACATCTACGCTCCTCGCTGCTACGCTATGGTATTGTTTCACGTGTTCCTGCTAATATTTTCTTTTGTGTTCTAGTGGCTAGCCTGCTTTGGCAGATGTATCGTGTGTGTATTCTAGGAGGGTTTTAGGTGTGTATGGGGGTTTTTTCTTCGTTAGGACTTAGTTCTTTTTTCCTTAGCGAAGGGGGGTTTTTCAGCCCCTTTGTTCGGAGTTTTTCTCCGTTTTTCCCCCCTTTCACCTTTCCTCCTGCCACTAGTACATTCTTCGTGTGTATTTTATCGGGGTTTCTGGGGTTTTTAGCGAGGTTAGTGGGCGCCACGTGGGACTTCACCCCACGTGGTGAGCACATGGGGTCTTTGCAGCCCTTCCTCTTGCCTTCCCCGATTATTATGTGTCCCCTCTCGGTAAAGGGGAGTGAGAATTGTGCTCTGGTTCTCCCTTCCTCTCCCAGGCCGGGGTTTTTTATTTAATTTTGGGTGTTTTTCCAATATTTGTAGCCTGGAGTGTTCCTTCTCAGGCTAGCGTGTTGGGGGCTACTTTTCGGGGTTTTTTCCCCTTCCCTGTCCTGCCTCCCTTCCTCCTGCCACTAGTACACGTCATTTAGTGTATTTTTCCTCGGGGTTTTTTGGTGTTAGCGAGGTTTTTTCCTCCCCACGTGGGGCTCTTTCCTCCCCACGTGGGGCTCTTTCCTCCCCACGTGGTGCGGGGGTAGGACTACTTAGCCCCTTATCATTGTTTCCCCCGAGTGTGGTTTAGTGTTACGTGGGGTGGGGGGAGCGAGGATTGTACCAGGTTCTCGTTTCCCCTTCCCAGCGTATTTTTGGGGTTTTTTCTGGTGTCTTCCCAGTTTGTTTGTCACCCTGGGAATTGCCCATCAGGCTGTCTGTGCCTCTCCTTTGGGGCCTGCAGACCAGAGGTTCTTTCTCAGCCCCCGCGGGGGAGGGGGGGGGTGGTTTCCCGGGTTGGTGCGTGTGGGGTTTTTTGTTTGGGGTTCCTTCCCGGGTCCGAGGGGGCTTACTATCCCCCTCTGCCCGTGTCCTATTATTTTTGTTTGTGTCTTTGTACGCATGGCTTCACGTGTTAACCCCTTTTTTTTTTGTGAGTTTTTCTCCCGCAGTCTGGCCACCAGCATCGTTCGCCCCACGCACCCTGCTTCACCCCCTAGGCTTGCGACCCTTTGGTGTGTAGTGTGGAAGGCTGTATGTTGTGGTTTTCTCTGCACATGGTGCGAACACGTGTGCGTGTTTAGCCCCGTGTGTGGGGATTTTCCCCGTGTGTGTGTTGATTGGTGTGTGCGCTCACGCTGTGACTGTCTTCCCCCGTGTGCGGTGAGTACTTGTTTGGGTTTTTTCTCCTCGGGTTTTTTAACCCTGTGGGGAGTGAGGTTTTTTATTTTGCACGTGTCCCTTCTACTCTGTGTCTTGGGACCTCTGCACCTTTTTGGTGTTTTTCCTTGTCAGCTCTTTTAGTGTCTTAGGATATTATTCTGATAATGTTGCCTGCACTTCTGTAGCTGCCTTACCAAGCAACGTTTTACTCACTACACCTGCTTGACTTCTTGCTACTACTGTACTGTTCTTGTCTGCGTTGTAGCATTCTTCTTCGTGCAGTACTGTTTTTTCAACATTCAGTACCTTCTCACATTTCAGTACAGTTTTTTATAGTTATGCGGTAGGGTAGTAAGACTTTCTATCTTTCTTCTTACATAACTCTTACTTTGTGCTTGCCCTTATTGGGGGTAAGAGAAGCTTTTTACTTTCTGGTAGAGTAAAAGTCCCTCCTTTTAAACCCTCTCCCCCCTTGGGTTTCCTAGGGTCTACTCTCGGCTTTTGGGGACCGTGTTTGCGGGGTTTTTCCCCAGCAGTGTGGGGGTGAGTATGTGTGGTTTAGTGTTTTGCCTTGGGAGTTAGTGTTTCCTCCCTCGGGGTGTTTTGTGTTTTTCCATGTGTGTACACGTGGGTTCACGTGTTAACCCCCTTTTTTCTCCCGCAGTCCACTTGTGCCTTGTGTGCTTCTTCTGGCTGTACCGTGAGGTTGTTCCTCGACGTGCATCGCCACTGTTCACCCCGCACATGCTTCTGCACTCCCGGGAGTACGTTCCTGCTACGTGCCTCTCGAGGTCACAGAGGATCTAACTCCTAGCACTCCTCCGAGTCCCCATCGCCTTCCCTGGATGGTTCTGTGCCTCCCTTCCATGGTTTCCCACCATTCCCGGAAGCGAGCCAGACCACCACGCTGGCCCCCCTGGCTACCTGACCGGTACCAGGACCCAGCAGGGAAGCTGCTTCGTCTCCCCCATGGGCGAGCTCCTCGAGCCGCTCTCGGGGGTGCAAGCACGAGTCCAGGAGGAGGTCTTGCCCTCAGGTCCACAGGGTTTCGGGTCCCTAGCACCCCGAGAGGCCTCCTCTCTTTCCTTTAGTCGGCTCTGATAACCCCCCCGAGGTTTCCACCTCAGCAGGGGGGGGTCAGACCGTCGGGCTGCACCCCTGGTCACCTCCCAGGTACCAGGGCCCAGCAAGGAAAGGCTCCTTCTCCCACGCGGACGCGCTCAAAGAGCCGCTCCCGAGGGAGCAAGTGTAGCACCAAATGCAGGTCCTCCTCAGCTAAGGACCCGGTGGGTACCGACTGACGAACCTGCAGGTCCCTGCCAACTAGGCTCCGACCACAGCCGAGGGACCTACCCATGCACAACCTAGTACCAAAGAGCAGGTCCCTCTCAGCCAAGGACCCGGTAGGGTACTAACTGTCAAACCTGCTAGGACCTGGCCAGCTAGGGGGCTACCCAGGCACAACCTAGTGCCAAGAACAGGACCTTTTCAGCCCAGGACCCGGTGGGGTACTAACGGGCAAGCCTGCTAGGACCTAACTAGCTAGGCTCCTACTACAGCCTAGGGTGCTACCCATGCACAACCTAGTGCCAACAACAGGACCCACTCAGCCAAGGACCCGGTAGGGTCCCGACTGATAAACCTGTTAAGACCTGGCCAGCTAGGGTTCTACCCATGCACATCCTAGGGCCAAGAGCAGGACCCGCTCAGCCAAGGACCCGGTAGGGTACTGACTGACAAGCCTGCGAGGACCTGGCCAGCCAGTCTCCTCCACTATCTAGGGGCTGCCTATGCACAACCTAGCACCAATAGCAGGACCCGCTCAACCAACAACCCGGGAGGGTACTGACTGAGAGGCCTGCTGGGACCTAGCCAGCTAGGCTTCGACCACAGCCAAGGTTCTACCTGTGCACAACCTAGGGGCTACCTCGGGCTCAGCCAAGGCGCTACCTATGCACAACCTAGGGCGCTACCTGGGGCTCAACCTAGTGCGACATGGTCCTCAGCCTAGGGGCTACCTGGACCTGAACCTAGTGGCTACCTGGACCTGAACCTAGTGGCTAGCTGGACCTGAACCTGGGGTCCCAGCCTAGGGGGTACCTGGGACTCAGCCTACGGCAGCTAGTTCATGAGGGTTTGTAACACACGGCCTCTTTGCCGCGTGAGGGAAATAGGAGAGCGAATGCGATAACGTTTCAAAACGTGTCTCAGAACTGTAACAACTCTCAAACTCGGAGGTTTTTCCAGTCACTGCCCTCCCTGACAGTGACGTTTTTACGTCCCTCTTTTCCCGTAATGATTCGCAGGTGGTCACCAGGGTTCTCCGAAACGTGAATCATTCTTTACCAAGAACGAGACACCCTACCCTGTGCTGACGTAGGTTTTCAATGGAGGTATGTCTTCCAGCGGTGGGGCAACTGTGGGTCCCCCATATTTTCCCACAGGTAACTGCTTGACCTACCAGTCTTCTGTTCTGCTTGGTTGGAAGGTTTTCAAAGTAGTTCCTCACCTCTCGGTGGTCCTTACCAAATTCGAACAATCCATTGATTAACTATACGGCTCCGGTTGTTGCCTACCGTCCTACCAAGCTGCACATGTCACTCTTGGTGTCAGGTCCAAGCTCTCAAGGATGATATTACAGCTACCCTAGCCCTCGCCTCGGATCACCTGTTTTGTATCCCCATAACAGGGGGACATGGAGCAGCAAGATTTGTGTCTTGTACACCATACTCACTCAATGGGGGCTTCTTAACTACGTCCTTAACCTTTCGTCGCACGCATTCCACTTAGGGGATGGGGGCGAGGGGATATTGGGGCTTCAGCTTTCCCTGGTCGATGCCTTGTATTAGTGCTCAGGACGGTCCTGGCGTTACACTCTCGACACTGTCCCAGACAGCCTCGTGAGATTTAAGGTTCGCCTCATTCCCTAGTGGGGGAGCCGGCCGATTATGTGCCACCCCACAGCCCCACTATTGCAACGGTACCCGTTCCTGAACCCGCCCTTCTCACCTTCCCTGCCGCGTCGCCGGTAGGGGACTCGAGTCCACCTGGGGATTTTGGAGCCGTTCCCGTTCCCCCAATCTCTCTGGGTCTCGAGTCCCCGGGGGGCACCCTGGCGGAGGAGCTGGCTGCCTCTCCTCCCCCGTTCCCGTCGCCTCATCCTGTGGACGACGGGTACCTTCCCTACTCTTGGGCCTTTCTTCCTTCGTCCTGAACTCACTCTTCAGAGGAGGTCAGACGGGTGCGTAGTCTCCCGATCCTTCTCAACCAGAGGTTTGGGTGAGGAGGCACGACGGGCTAGTGAAGCGGGAAGCGGACGAACTTTTTGGTTTGTCCGTAGGCCACGCGCCCTTCCCCACCTACCATGGTGGAGGCGGCGGGACCCGTTCCTGGACCTGCTCTATCCGAGTCCCCGCGGGGAGCGGGTACGGGATCTGGGGGGGGGGGGCGGGACATCCACCTCATCCTTCAGGACGAGGTATCTGTTCCACTCGCTCTCCCTCACCCCCTGGGTTGCAATGGGGACTCCGCCCACCTTACCACAGGGTCCCCGTGGGAGACAGAAAAGGGGGAGGGTACGCCCGAATGGAAAAGGTCGGACGACTTACCTTCTGTCACCAGACATCCCTTACGTCATCTCCATTCTGTACAGTCTCATGTTTAGAACATCTTGGGGTTTCTTTTCTCCTCTCGGGATATTTTACCCGAACCTAGGCCATAGCCTAGGTTCGGAGGACCCTAACAACAAAAATGGGGGGGGGGGTCCTCGACCCCCTGGCCCATCCCCTCGAGGGTGTCTTTAAAGACTTACGACTTGTAACACTTTCTGGTTTTAACCGAAAGTTGTCCGTATATAATGATAATAAATTATATGCGTAACAACCCTTCCACAGCAGCTACCACCCTAGCTTTGGGAAATCGCTTTACGATGGTCGGCCACCTCCACTGTTCGCCTCACGCACCTTGCTTCACGCCCAAGGGTTACGACCCTTTGGCGCGCGGTGTGTGCCGCCCCGGGGCTGAGCTGTGTCGGGAGACACCCGCCTCTGCCCGCACCCAAAACTCCCCCGCCCTTGCCTCCTTTCGTAACACGGGGACTAGGGCCTGGAGAATGGCGGGCCCAGACTCCCTCCTGGCCCTTCACTGCGTCCTTTTCCTACCTGACCTTCTAAGGGGTTCCTCTGGAGGGTTTGTCACCTCCTCCAGAAAGCTCTCTTCCTGCTCGCCTTAGCTACAGGGTACAGGGCCTCTCAGTTGGCAGCCCTTACCCGTCACACAGCCTTTTCATCTGTAAGCCCTAACCTTACTTCTTTAACTATCCCCACCTCTCCCGCTTTCCTGGCTAAGAACGAGCAGGCTGACGACAGGATTGGCCCTCTCGCAGTACCCTCGTCCCTGAGGGCTGGAAGTTTCCACCCCCTCTGGCCAGTCCACGCGTTTCTACATACGTGGAGGCAACGAGAGGGGCTTCTCCGGACCACCTCTTCTACAACGCTAGGTCCGGTAACCCCCTTTTCCCTAGGTCAATCGGATGGGTGACTGGATATATATATTAAACACAGGATTACTGCATCCTTGTGTCCTCCTTCATCCTCTCGGGATCGCATGACCTGAGCCGGGTCCATAGCCCTAGCTCAGAGGACTTTAATAACAAAGGGGGGGGGGGGGGGTGGGGGGGGGGCCGGGGGCACCCCCTCTCCTGTACCTGACCCCTCGAGTCTGCCTATATAGACTTTAGTTGGTTAACAATTCTGGTCTATAACAGAATAGTCTACGGTATATACTAAAATATATCACATTGTTACGGAATTCTTGTGTATTTATTTTCCAAACAATTACTTTACTACGATGAGTGACAGGAGATATTATTCACAAGATATCTGGATCCTAGTGTCCTCCTTCATCCCCTCGGGATCACATTACCTGAGCGAGGGCCATAGCCCTAACTCAGAAGACTTGAATAAGGGGGGGGGGGAGGGGGGGGGGGTTTCCATGGGCACCTCCCCCCTCCTCTCCTAGGCCCGAACCCTCGAGTCTACCTATAAAGACTTTATGTGTAACAATTCTGGTCTATAACAGAATGGTCTACGGTTTTATGGTATACGCTACTTCTCCCCCACCACGGCGTTTCACCTAGCCAGTGTCGGGAGGGGCGTTAGCTGCTGCCTCACCGGGCTCGGTTACCTTTCCTGCCCTCCGCTCTCAACCACTCTTAACTAGCACGTGATTGCCTCCACCTCACCTCCCACCTACC
The DNA here is from genome assembly GCA_033782935.1 of Petrolisthes cinctipes. NCBI lineage: Eukaryota > Metazoa > Arthropoda > Malacostraca > Decapoda > Porcellanidae > Petrolisthes > Petrolisthes cinctipes. Next base: position 113,292 of record JAWQEG010003066.1, on the reverse strand, counting down.
GCATCGCATGCTTAGCAACCAGCTGTACTGGTTTCACTATACCAATAATAGTGCATTTGTCGCGGCTTCTAGCCGCTTAAATTGTATTTATTGGTTTGTGAAACCAGTACAGCTTCTACTGTCCCACCCACCTCCCGATGCGGCAGGCACTCACTTCTTTCTCATTGGAGTGGACGAGCGGTATTCAGCGGAGGAGGGGCTTAATACCTCACCTCACCACCTCCAGGTGGCTCCACTATCAGTACAGCGCCAGATTTGAATTTTTATTTACTTCTGATGAACGTCACGGAATTGACCCTTCCAACCCAGATTATGCCTACACGGGGCCTGGGCTTGTGAAGGGGCATATTCTATAGCAACCAGCTGTACTGGTTTCACAAACCAATAAATACAATTTAAGCGGCTAGAAGCCGCGACAAATGCACTAGTATAGCCTAGTCTGGCCGCCCTCCTCTCCTCTCTCTCTCTCTCTCTCAGCCAAGCCAGCCAGTCAGACGCCCTGTCCTGGGATAGATATTGTACTGTACACTTTGCCATATTCCCTGTACACAGCATCCAATTCCGATGGTACACAACACACTCCTCTAGAGATAACTGAATGGACTAGTGCCTGAAGGTTATATGACACAACACACACAGACGGGTGAGTGAGCAATGTTTGAGGGTGATTGGAGAGGTATTTACTTCAACAGCTGTGACCTCGATTTGGTGTGTTCGCCTGTGTGCTTATGGTGTGATAATCTGTGTGTGCCTGTGTGTGTTGTAGACATAGCTGTGTGTGCGTATATATTACAGTAAGTGTGTGTGGAAGCCCAGTTTGTGTATGTATTTGTGTATTTTGCTTCTTTTTGCTATCCCAGTGTGTGTGTGTGTGTGTGTGACTAAGAAAAACAAACTCACGCACGGACGTACTGTACACAAACCAGTTGGCATCTCCCTTGGCAAGCAGTAAAGTTGTAAACATTCACCTATAAACTTGAATAGTATTTGAATGTTACAGCGACTCCATCAACATCCATCCATTAGGTAAGATATATATCGAATTAGCCTACACCACATACCATTCATTATATATTTATGAAGATAGTTTTCAAATGTCGATAATAATTACTCACTAAATTCGTGGAAAATTCTTTTTGATAATAATACAAAATGCAGTGCTCTTCCTATTATGTACCGGTAACTATTGGCAGTATAATTATATAGCTAGGCTACCACTCAATACTTTTCCATACCATTTTAATATTAAAGCTGCAACAAATGTAAAAACAAGTCTTAAATAAAAAAAATAAACTAGTGTGCTGTGAACACATGAAAGCTTCATTATATTTCGGTAACTATTTCGGATATAAATAGAAGGGTGTTCGGGAACTAACTACAAACCTCTGCCATCCTTTCTGACCACGTAATGTCTTGATAACCAATTCCCAACATTTTTAGATATCTTGTTCACAGGCAGATATACGTAAGCAAACACATAGCCTTGGTCAAGTGATTTTATACTCACACAAAAATAGCCTTAGTCAAGTGATTTTATACACACACACACACACACAGATTGAAATTGAACATACAGCAGTAAATAAGTGAAAGCAAAACAAGTGAACAGTGTCAGACGTGGAGTGGAGTGGAGTGGAGTGGAAGGGAAGGGAGTGGAGTGGTTGGGTTGGCGAGTGTGGCAGTTTCTATAATGACCATGATAATACCACATTAGCTCCGTCCTGGTGGAGTGAAAAGGGTGGGGAAGTGTGGTCGGTGTGAGAGGGTTTCGTGAGTGCCAAGTGTGGGTACGAGGGGTGATATGGGGTTGGTGGAGTTGATGAGTATGACAGGTGTGTGAGTGTGGAGTAGGGTGGAATGTGGTGGGGTGTGGGTGGAATGTGGTGGGGTGTGGGTGGAATGTGGTGGGGTGTGGGAGTGTGGAGTGGGGTGGGAATGTGGTGGGGTGTGGGAGTGTGGAGTGGGGTGGGAATGTGGTGGGGTGTGGGTGAGTTGTGTGGAGTGTGGCAGGTGTGGGTATGGTGTGGAATGTGGTGGGGTGTGGGTGAGTTGTATGGAGTGTGGCAGGTGTGGAGTGTGGTGATGAGTAGGGCAGGGGTGGGATGTGGGGTGGGTGTGGGGGTGGCATGTGGTGTTGTGTGGAGTGTGGTAGGTGTAGGGTGAGCCTGAGTGAAGCAGACGTGTGGTGGGGGTCGCATGCAGTGAGGGAAAAAGCAACCATCATCAGTAAATATCCTGTGCTGGTGAAAGGGAAAAGCGAAGAGAAAGTGAGAGCAATATTCGCCTGTGTGGTTTCTGCAGCCACGACACACACACACACACACGACTTCGTTATGTATGTTTCATTTTAATAATCAGAAAACCAATGTTACACCTGCCATCTCTAAAAAATTAAGGGTCTGGTTTCTCCCTAAGCACATAATTATCAGTCCTTATCATTGCCAGCCGTTCACCATCCACACTCACCACAACTATTAAACCGAGATACTTACACATCCCACATTAAAGAACTTTGTTAATAGTCTCAGTATATTTAGGTTTATCTTCGTTTAAGCGCCTACAAATAGACCAAGAACGACTGTGAACATGTCAATAATCAGTGAAGGGAGATGGAAACAGCAAGCGGCCCTAGCCTCGAGCCTACACACACACACACACACCTGCAGCTGCTAATATTGCATGTTGATGAAAAGTTCCGCATAAACTGCAACCAAGGACCGGGAGATATTGTACCAAATTATGTCGCGGTGCCTGCAGTGAAAAGCCTTTTTTTTTTTTCCTTTCCCCGGTTGTCCACGCCCTGTTTGTTTTATCTAATGTATTTCCTAAGGTGGCATCCAACTTTCCTTTTTCCATGGCCTGTCACCACCTTCTCTATGTCTTCGGTGTGTCTATGTGTTTTGTGGCTTGTATCTGTTAGTTGGAATGAGGTGCTCGTTTAGTCTGGTATGTGTGTGTGTGTGTGTGTGTGTGTGTGTGTGTGTGTGTGTGTGTGTGTAGCTGAAACGAAGAGGAAGTGAAGTGGGTAAGAAGCGAAGTGAGGAGTACTGTACTGAGTGAGGAGAAAGTGGACTGTGGAGTATTGAGAGGGAAGTAGTGGAGGGAAACTGGAGCGAAAGGGAGTGAGGGGTACTGAGTGAAGGTAAGAGGAGTGAAAGGTATTGAATGAGGGAAATGGAGCGAGGGGGGGGGGGAGGTGAGGGGGATGAATGATGAAGATGTAACAAATGAAAAATGAATAAAGTTTGGTAGATGACAGGGGTGGGTGGGGGTGGAAGGGTTGCCAGGATAGGAACCAAGCCCTCTCAAACAAAGCTGGTGATGCCTGCTGCTGCTGTTGTTGATGTAACTCCTCAAGGTGACTTCCAACCTCATCACACTCACCCCATAACTTTCTACATCAAACCTCAAGCTAAACATGATCCAAGTGCACTACACAGGCTACGTATTGAGGGAAACCTGGTGTACACTTGCAACCATTATTCCCTGGACACACTTGGAGATAGGAATGAAGGACAGTAAGCACGAAGGAAAGGAGGGACAACTGAAGAGAGGAAAGGAGTCGGATCGGGACCGAAGAGGTGCCCAAACCGTTATAGTATTGATCACTTCCTAAAAAAGGCAATAACCCCCTACGATAGAAAGGAAGGAAGAATATTTGGAGAACAGAAAGGGAGTAGGCTAACTTGGGACCGAATTACCAGTAAGAAAAAAAGTCGTTCAGATATGCAAATCTTGAATACCGAACCAGAGAATGTTGTATATAGAAAAATGTAAAGAACGTGAAGCCTCCTGAGTGAGAAGACTCTATGACTGCTCTTATTCAGCTCAAGATTGACAGGTGTGTGTGTGTGTGTGTGTGTGTGTGTATACTACGCTACTCTACCCTACAGCTATCAGTCTCTCCCTCGTTTCCACAACCAACCAACCAACCAACCAGCCAGTCCGACCCACACCTCCCTTCGACCCATGATAACCAAACGTGTTCTGCTCCACACTCCACTTACTGTACACGACCCTCTCAAGTGCTCACTCAGGGGCTCCCTACGTATGTTCTCCTCCCAGCACCACCCACCAGCCAGCTCCCCCATCCCTACCTACCCCCTGGTCCAATCTGTAACCACTCTGCTAAACTAAGTGACCTCCTTCTGCTTGGCCTCCCTCACTACACCCTCCCTATTTGTTCGGGTGCTCTCTTTATTCCTTCCTTTTAACCCTCTATCTCTTAATTTCTCACTGTCACTATGGGTGCCTTTTCATTTCTTCTCTCTCATGTGCACCCTCCACTTTTCCTTTCCTTCCAGAATCTTCGGGTGCCTCTCGACTCCCTTCCTCCCTCTCAGTTCGGATACACTCTCCCTCTCCCCCCCTCTCTCTCTCTCTCCCTCTTTTCTTTCCTCGGTTCTTTCTTTCTACTTGGGTGCTTCTCGCCTCCCCTCCTCCCTCTCAGTTCGGATACCCTCTCTCTCTCTCTCCTCTCCTTCCTTCCTCCCTCCCTCTCCATTCATCTTTTCGGGTACCTCATTCCTCCCTTCTTTTTTTTCTATTTGGGTGCCTCCTGCTTTCCTCGCCGGTAATGTGAGGGGCGGCACATTATTCACGCTCAAGAGTTGCTGTCATCCGTCCCCGTCCCGTTCCACAACACTTAAAGGACCCTGTGATCGTGTTTTGAGACTTGGTGGCTTCTGCTTCCTCCTGACTATGCCACGAAACAAGCTCTCTCTCTCTATATATAGTTGGTGTTTCGTGGCAGTAATTGAAGGACTCATTTTTTATCTCCCATTTTCTGACTACAACACAGGGTCCCTTAACATTCACCTCTGACACACACTCCAACATCTGCACCACCTCCTCTACCGCCCTCAATCACTTACTCTACCTCTATGTGTATGCTCGTCGCCAGCTGCCCCGTCACTAGCGAAATCTCATTCACTCTCTCACTCACTCACTCACCTGTAGAAGAAGGAAAGAAGCACATCAGACATAAGTTCGGTGTGCAAACATCAGACAAAAGAAAGGTAAGCAAGCCTGAGTCAAGAGAAAGCAATTAGATTAAGCCTCAGCAAATATTAGACCGAGGTTGAACAACATTTGATTACGTACACGTGTAACAATCATTAGTCATTATGAAAAGCAAAGCAAACAATATAGAAAGGAAGGCATATATCAGACGAAAAATAACATTAGTTTATATTATTTCTGCTCTCGTTTGGTAGGCCTACACCATCCCGTTAGGTAAACAAAAAATCAAGAGATAGGCCTATGACTGACGGAGGCGGGAAGGGGGAGGGAAGAAAACATACAGATAGGCGCCGAAAGGGCAAACAAAAAACAAGGGGAATGGCAGGCGAGGGAGGCAAAAGAAGGAGGGAGAGAAAAAAAAAACACACACACACACACATATAGACATATCCCGAGTAAGTAGTGACACCTGTGGCCGTATATACACTCACCTAACACGGCCAGACGGGAACGTGCGAGTTTCTCAAGCCCTAGATATTTATGCTCCACTTTCAAAACGGTAACACAAACACAATTAATTCTGAGCTGTGGTTGGGGGTGTCAGGATCAGATATATACGTTTACCACATGTTGACAACTACTTATAGCGTCAGGTGAGACCATCTTTGAGCCAGTCATACATTATCCCTTCGAAGGCCATTCACTATACTCAACTTTTTATATTTTAACGCCACAACTAAAAGCCAGATGCATCACTTGACCAAATGGTTGACAAAAGGTACAAAAACTCTATAACTGACTGTTCAAATGTATTTTTTTCTATTACACCAACTTTGCTGCAGAATAGAGAATTACCCATCAAACATTTCCTCCTGAGAAGGGTCCATTATAGTTTTCCCTGCCACTACACGTGTCGAAGGGTACATATTAGAGGTCCAGTGAGGTGAGAGTCCTTATAGTGTTTATATCGACAGTAATATAGTTATGTATCAACTTAATATATAGATCGTGACAAGGTGCCGATGTAGGCTTCAGTATGAGGGAGACAAGTCGATGTAGTCAACCGTACCCTCGTCATTGTGTCTACCATGACCAAGAGGGAACGACACCCTGCATAATAAACCAACACAATTATAGAACTAAATTATGCCTATCAAGATGACACAGTTTTCAAGTCAACGTGCTCACCACTTAAGACACACACAATATTACATGTTGTGGAATATCAAGACAAATTATACAGAACAGACACCACTGATAGAGCACGAGGTTAATGCTCTGAATGAAACAAGTATATTATAACAATAATTGTGCTAAGCCAGTTTACGTTGAGTCCCGGCCATATTAAAAGACATTCACACAAAAAAATGTAATTAAACTAGTCCTCTGCTTATATAGACAACAGGCAGTTTCCAAGGCTATAGGTGCACACTCATGACAAAAAGTAGAATAGTTTTGACACCCTTGTTGTCTGTCCCCTTTCCAATGCCACCCGAACAACTTTTGATGATGATGATATTGTGAAAGTTTACTATTGTGATGATATTGTGAAAGTTTTCTAAACGCCTGGGGTTGAGGGCTTGGGTATACCTATGGGCTGCGAAACTTAAAAACCAGTCAAACATAAAGAGGGCCCAAGAAGTCTAGAAAAGTTTTTAAAATAATATATAGTATATTAAAATAATTTCCGTGTTTTGAGTGAGTGTGTTAAACTATACTCAGCTCTGTCTTCCCTTTTCTATACTTAGCTGTGTCTTCCCTTTTCTATACTTAGCTGTGTCTTCCCTTTTCTATACTCAGCTCTGTCTTCCCTTTTCTATACTCAGCTGTCTTCCCTTTACTATACTCAGCTGTCTTCCCTTTACTATACTCAGCTGTCTTCCCTTTTCTATATACTCAGCTCTGTCTTCCCTTTTCTATATATACTCAGCACAGTCTTCCCTTTTCTATATATACTCAGCACTGTCTTCCCTTTTCTATACTCCTCCTATACTACTTCCGAGCTGGTTGTAGTGTGCTCGTGCTTGGCCAACCCCGACTCCCTATACCCTAAACCCGACCCCCTAGTCTAATCCCATTGCGTCACCACCACTTCCGAGGCTCTCCAGTGATAAACTCGACACGTTACGTCACCGCCCATGACTTCTCACGTGACTCTGAATCTGGTGCAATATACAATGATGGGTAGTCACGAGAGAGAGAGAGAGAGAGAGAGAGAGAGAGAGAGAGAGAGAGAGAGAGAGAGAGAGAGAGAGAGAGAGAGAGAGAGAGAGAGAGAGAGAGAGAGAGAGAGAGAGAGAGAGAGAGAGAGAGAGAGAGAGAGAGAGAGAGAGAGAGAGAGAGTGTGTGTGTGTGTGTGTGTGTGTGTGTGTGTGTGTGTGTGTGTGTGAGAGTGTGTGTGTGTGTTCATCCACTCTCCCACTCAACCATCTACTTCGTTCATTTACTCACTACGTACTTTCTCTTATTTTAGCTCCACTTCAACTACTTTATTATTATTATTATTATTATTACCAGTATCTCTTCTATTACTCCTCCGCCACATCTTGGTACCGTATAAACCTCCCTATTCCTCCTCCTCCACAACAGAAAAGAAATAAAGGAACAATACATCTTTCTCGGCGTACTTTCTCCTTCCCACGTCTTCCTGGTCACGACTTTCACCTTCCCTCCCGGACCCACTGCTGCTGCTGCTGCTGCTACTACTACCCCTAACCAACACACACACACACACACACACACACACACACACACACACACACACACCTCCTCCACTAAACATATATATTTCTAAGTTTTACATTCTTCCTTCCACTAGACATATTTTTGTGTTATTAGTACATAACTCATCCCCACACATTATTATTACTATTATTATTATTATTATTAAAGTTTCGACCCTCCTTCACCAGACGTGCTACACCCAGGCCCTAAATGACTCCCAGATAATCATTAGCCTATCTTTCAGAAACAATCAGACGAACAGAGAGGTTGTCTAATCTTGTCTTAGCTGTGTGTGTGTGTGTGTGTGTGTGTGTGTGTGTGTTAGCTGTGTGTGTGTGTGTGTGTGTGTGTTAGCTGTGTGTGTGTGTGTGTGTGTGTGTGTGTGTGTGTGTGTGTGTGTGTGTGTGTGTATAAGAGGGCAAGATGTTATTCCCTAGGATTTTACACGGTGGCCTGTTTAATAAAATCCAGTCACTTGAATTTTGATCCACGGCCATCAGCCCTGCATTGACTCATTCCTGCACAGCCAAAAGCCAGAGAGAATTAATTAACTCTCATTCACTGGTGACTCGAATACACGTCATCATAGTATCCATCTCATCCACAAAGTATTCTCAGATTCTTGAACTACTACGACTCAAAAGATGTACTGTATATTATCGAACATACAGAAACATCATCATGAAGTATATGTTGCTGCCAGAGATATGAAGTAATATAACAAATAATATATGGTGAACAAACGAGTCAGCCATGCATGTATGATTTAAGAGTTAAAATAGAAGCGAGGAGGCCAACAAGCCGCCGCACCAACAAACGGAGGCGGTTGCGGCATCCGAGGTTTTACTGATCTTGACCCCAATCCCAAGTTGGCGACGGAGGAGGTGGCACTTTCGATCCCACACAGGTCTATTGTTCACATGACTGGCATACAGACAGGCATGTGACTTCTTCGGGTTGGGGATTTTAAACACAAAAAACACGACCGTTGAGTGGAATAACATTGGTCGCGGTTGTGAAACTTACATGTATTCAATTTCCAAAGGCCATCATCGCGTTCGCCGAGAAATTGGCAAAAAATAATTAAGTTTATCTTGTAAAGAAACTGAGAATTTCATCATGCCGTTCGTCACCACCACTAGGATATCCATCTGTGTATCAAGTATGTATACAGCCTACCTATTCTAGAACAGTAACCCTGAATTGGATGAGGGTCTGATTAGCACATCTCTGAATGTATTACTCGTCCCATTCAGGATTCTCTCTGATCGTGGTCAGAATTGGTTATTGTCACTCTCAGGGTCGGCTCTGGCACACGTGGCGTCAGTCACAGAGGTACATGTTGAACACTTCCATGACTCACTCCTCTGATGGATGGATGCACAGATGAAGGAGAAGGAAAGTTTCAGTGCTACACCTCTCGCAAATCTGAGTCCCTTCAGCGAATCTCGCCTTAACTTCCCGGTGGAGTCTAACTAGTTTTACTAGTGTCTAGTAACAATGGATAGGCGTCAAGAGAATTAAAAGTACTGTTCAAGAGCCTTATATATATACTTCATATTAGGGCAACTTTTCACGTGTATTGAGTTCCTTACGGTTCTAGGCACAATAATCCCGTCGTGGCCAGGATTCAAACCTACACATCCCTGATTTAATACGGTATACTCTAAGAATAGGTGGATTACTTGGGTGTTTACCATTTTTTAATCTGGAGGATTAAAATTAGTCGGGTAAACAGTGCTACTGGGATCTAATCTGAATTGTTTTTGCGAGTCACTGACAGTGTTGGTAAAAACACAAGGTGGGTCTTGGTGGAGGGCGGGGGGCGGGGTGAAGGTTGGTCGGGGAGGCAGTTACACTCAAACACCACTAAACAAACACTCCACTTCAAAGACACCTTGAGCTGCTGCATGTTTGCATGGATTTCTTCTGCAGTAATTTCATGTGTAATTTAAATTGAGTTCCCCTGCCAGCCAAAATGAGTAAGCTGATTCCCAAGGATAATTATTAGACACAGGACGGAGGATTCTGCGCCCTATACATACGTCCTGTGTGAAGTTCAAACAATGAAAGTATATCCAGGAGGAAGTACATTCATAGTGCTTCGTGTAACGCTTAAACCTCTTCAGTACTGTAACTCACTTTTATCATTTTTCCAGCAACCACCAGACGATTTTTGTTTTTCTTTTCGAATTAAGGGAAGATCTCTGACTCAATGAATTAGATGTTTTAAAGTTTCATTTTGATTTGAGTATTTATGGGACCGAACCTTTTGTATGCGTGTATAATCGCAAATGTTGTGTTGTGATTGGGAAGGAAGCCATAAATCTCTGTATTTGTATTATCGTCTCTAACCTCACACGAATGAACATATAGTATGCCAGGACACTGATTTGCCTCTACATTTCACACTAGTGACTAAACTACACTTCTGTGTTAATTGCATTTTATGTTACACTCGCACGACCTTAAAGCCAAGTGAAATACAGTATGTTATTACAAGTATTGAAAAAGTACAGTGAGCTGATTGATAAACTGAAAAGAACCCAATAACAACGTAACAGCTGGGGAATATACTGCTGGAGAAAACTAAGAAGGAAGGAGGGATATCAAGCCATATGGCAAGAACAAGGATAGATACAGTAGTTGTAGAGGTGAACGTGAGTGACCCAGGGACGAAGGGAACATAAAAAAAACCCTGCATGTTCTGTTAATGGTACATCCTTGGTAAGCACATCTCTCTGTAGTCAATATACAGGGTGTACAGAGTGGGCTGCTGTGTCCAAGATACCTAAACCACGAGGTGCATGACGGTTCAGAGAGCAGATGGGCAAAGTAGATTATGATCCCTAAAGTGGCGAGAAACAGGGTGTCAGCAGAGAGAGCCTAGGCACTTGGCACCTCACAACCCGCCCGCCACCTATTAATACTTACTGAGGCAATGACGTAATATCCGAGTCAGGGTTTGCCTTCACCACCCTACCCAACCCCATCACACTCCACCCTACACGCCGCCTCCTTCCACTCAACTCCTCCCTCCCTCCCTACCTACCTACCTCCTCCACCCTGACTCTACAACTTCGTCCCTATATCACCCCGTTTCCATCCATTCATTTTACACTCGTTTATATCCAACCAGCCTTCACTCTTCCTGCATCATGCTCCTCAACTCTGCTTGCTTTCAACCACCCCATCCCTAGCACTCAATCTCCACTAAGCTACCCTCTCCCTACCATCAAATCCCAGTCTACCCCACTCAACCTCCACCATACTCCGACCACCTAACCTAACCTAACCAATCCCAGTCTACCCCACTCAGCCTCCACCATACTCCGACCACCTAACCTAACCTACCTGCAACAATCCCATTATCAGGAGATGGAGGAAGGAAGTAAGTGTGTGTTAGGTCAGAACAGTACACCAGGTGCTCGAGGCCAACCAGGTTATTATTAATTAATGAATGGCTCGGAGTTCTCAGGCCATATATGTTAGGCATGACCTTACGTTGTTTGTTGGTCTGACTTCCTTCCTGGATTCACATCTCTCACCTATCAACATCTTCCTCACATCTCATCTCCAACTCATTTTTCCTTTGTCGGATATATTTTTACTTCTTCCTCCACGCCTCCTTTTTCACTCCTCCTTCTAAACGTCTTCACCTCATTACTTCCTTCCCAACGTCCATACAAATCAATTTTCATACCTTATATGCCTCTTCACTTTTCCTTACACATCTTGGTCACATATCCTTTTCTTACAACACACTTTCTTCACAACTTTACTACTTACTTCCTCACTACTACAATTTTTTCCAACCAAATTCTGCAACAAAAGGATACGAGCCGAGTCCTAAATCGGTTACAAGTCTCCGTGATGGACTCAATGTGTACCTAAATTCTCGATAACTGTGTCAGAAAAGTTGAGGAGTTACGTATGTGTTCCCTGAGCTGCCCGTCAGGTGTACCCGTGACGTCCCCTTGTTTTTCTTGAGTCCTGAACCTAAGAATACAAGGTACAGCTGCAGTTACTTATATCAGTTTATAAACAGTATATAACTTTTGTTTGTTGATTTCAATATTGGGGACACCTCCAGTATAATAACTATCATCGTCCTCTCATTATTATCATCATCATTATCTCACCCATCATCGTATTTATCTTCAGAGGCTTATTGTAGTCTATATATTTTCCCTGGTAGGCTACTTGTTTTACCGTACGAATAGTTTCATGACCAACAGTTCCTTTGCTTTTGAGTTGCTTGTAGTTCGTAAGTGATCACCGCCATTGGCAACAGGAACTCGAGTTTAAAGACGTGGTGATAGTTTAACAGTAACAGCCCCTTGTCTAGTGTAGTGTTAGTGTAGCCCTGAGGCACGGTGCGGCGGCCACATCCTGTTCATGTTGTATTCCTGACGCATTATTATGAACTGTATATTAGCTCGGCACTTTACTCACAACCAGCCAACAATGGGGAAAATAATAGTTAAATAGAGACATATATGACAAACATAAACAGACAACAAACAAACAAACATGGTAAGTAGATATATAAAGTATACAGAAAGTTGATATATTAATGATCTAACATATTTTCGCATATCAATTCAGTTTCTTCTGTCCTTCGATATCTGATACAATAACACAGTAACTCAAAGATGCAGACAAAATCAAATATATGTTCTTGGGTTTCTATATATAGGCCTAACTGCAATGCAATAAAATAAAATATCGACAGCGTTATCACAAAGCCTATACCAAGATTTAAGGACTAAAGAAAACATTATATTATACTGTTGTACGGACTCTCGAGAAAACCAGGAAAGATGTGAAAAATGATAAGACGACGCAATACATCTTCACACAACTCCCTCCCACCTACCTACCTACCCACCTTTAAGTCCCACAAGGAGTGATGAAAGAGCTCACCCGCCAGGAAGTTGCATATTTAGATCAGCGCTGCCACCCAACTCACTACTCACTATTCCTTTTACCCCTTCCTCTCCTCCCCTCATCTTTTTCCACCCGACGCACTATCCTTTTCTTTTACCTCTCCCTTCTTTCTTCAGTCGACCCACCATCCCTTCCAACTTCCCCCACCGCCCCCTCACCTCTTTCTCCACCCGAACCACCATCCCTTCCACTTCCCCCCAGCTCTCTTTCTCCACCCAATCCATCTTGCATCACATCCCTCCACTCACCATCCGACAGACCTTTCTACAGTACACGCCCCTCCTCTCATGACCAACCCTAAAACTATAGACCTCTTCCCTCCACCTCAACCACCCATACTCCTCTCTCACCACTTCATCTACTACTACTCTCTCCACCAGACTCACCCTTTCTCTCTCCACCCCATCTATTCCTCTTTCTCTCTCCACCAGACTTACCCTTTCTTTCTCCATCCCATCCATTCCTCTTTCTCTCTCCACCAAACTTACCCTTTCTCTCTCCACCCCATCCATTCCTCTTTCTCTCTCCACCAAACTTACTCTTTCTATCTCCACCTCACCCACCCACTCCTCTCCCTCCAACCCATGCACTCCTCTATCCACCAGACCTCCGAGAGCTAGGCATGTTTGGGGGGTGGAATGTAAACGAATACTCTTGAATCTATCACAAGCTCAGAGATTTACAGGCTATTACAGTGTTGGTAAATCTGTATCAAGTGATTTCTTCAGCTTCCATGCATACTATACAGAACATACACACAAATATAAACGCAGGCCTGGTGTTCACAAGCTTCTTTCCCCAACGATTTCGAAGGACAGGGAATGGGGTTGTTGTTGATGTTATAATTTTGGCTATTATCTGCATGCCTAGCCTATATAGAGTGAGTGAGTGAGTAACCTTTAGTGAGTCAGGGCAGTAAGCTAGACTGGCTGGCTGGCTAGCTACCTGTCTGAGGGAAGTGGTCAGGTTGTGTGGTCTCTACAGTCATATTTCAGGTCCAGTGTCGTGGTCTGTGGTCAGATGGAGGGCTAGGGGTCGCTTTCACATCTACGGGTACGTCAAGTTATTCCCTTGTCTGTGTGTGTGTGTGTGTGTGTTTTGATTGTCCTTCCCTGTCTGTCTGTCTGTCTATCTGTCTTTTAGCTCCGATGGTAATGAGATGAGAGATTAAGTCAGGGGAAATGACGGAAACAGGGATTGGGGGGAAAGAATGGTAGGGGTTGGGTTGGAGAGAGAATGGTAGGGGTTGGGTGGAGTGGAGAAAATGGCAGGGGTGGGGAGGGAGGGAGTGAAGAAAATGACAGGGGTGGGGGGGGGGAGGGAGTGGAGAAAATGGCAGGGGTGGGGGAGGGGGGGAGGAAATAGGAAATCATGGCAAAGGTTGAAAAGAAGTGCATGTTGGTGATGTAATAAGACATTAATAAGGTGGGACCCTGCAGTGATGTAGTCAGAAAATTGGAGGTAAATTAGTTCTACAAATATTTCCACGCAACACCACCTATATGGAAGGAGCTTGTTTCGTGGCATGGTCAGGAGGAATCAGAAACCTCCAATGTTTATAGACGATCACAGGGTCCTTAATTAACGTAGGATAGGCTAAGTATTAAAAAAAAAAAAAAAAAATGAAAATGAAAAAAAAAAAAAAAAGTTTAGCTAAGTGTGGTAAAGGGTGTTGGGAAGGAGAAAGAAATGGAAAGCAGGGTTGTAAGAAGATTGGTTTGTTTGTGTATGAAAGAAGACCGCCCTAAGCCTGGAAGACCCTGTAGGACGATGGAGAAGGTGATAAGAGAGGTGGGACAGCAAACACGAAGGAAATAATAAAAGGAAAGGAGGGACAACTGATAAGGATTGGCTGGGACACACACACACAGTATAGTAAAGTACAGTAGTCAGTCAGTCAAAAACACAATATTACCCCGTGCATTGATCAAGAACACACACACACACATAGTATAGTAAAGTACAGTAGTCAGTCAGTCAAAAACACAATATTTCCCCGTGTATTAAAAAAAAAAAAAAAAAAAAAAAAACACACACACACATAACTATGGCTGATGGGGCCTACCTATTCACAACTTGTCCCTTCCCCATAATAAGGCTGGCTATACCGTACACCCAAACCCTTCCAAGCGACATTTATTATTTCCCTTTTTCGTTCCCCACTGAGACTTTATTCCCCAATTGTTATTCTTTGTTTCCTTCCACCGCCATGTGACTTTATTTCAGGTTCGTATATCCTTCTGTTTTTTTTTTTTTTTTGTTTTTTTTTTCCTTTTTTATCTTTTTAAGGACTATGTGATCGTGTATAAAAAATCTGCAGGCTTTTAATTCCTCTTAACCATGTCACGAAACACGAAACAATCTCCTTCTATATAAGTGGTGTTTCTTGGCAATATTTGAAGTACTCGTCTATCTCAAATTTTCTGACTACATCACAGGGTCCCTTAACCGTGACGTTATTTCCAGCTTCCAGGGTTTTTTGTTTGTAATTTTTCTTGTGTTTACGTCTTCCCTGCAACTTTATACCCTGATATTTTTTTTGTTTTATGTCTATTCACCATCTCCTCCTCTGCCTCTCGTCACACATAAACATTGAGAAAAAAAAATATATATATATATACCGGTATATATAAAATAAAAAATAAAAATCGAACAATTATAAATGGACCTCATGATGTAGCCAGAAAAATGGAGGTTATTAGCGAGGCCTTCAAACTTTGCCATGAAACACCACCTATATTAAAGGTACACTCGCAATCCAAAATTTATATCCAGGTCTTATTGAAGTTTTGAATCATTTGACATACTAGTGAACAAATTACAAGCTTATCCTGTTTCATAATATATGCTTGAGTTCGCTTAATACTCAATCAGGCTATTCGAAGCAAGCCTGGATACATAATTATTTTGGATTGCGAGTGTACTTGTTTCGTGGCATAGTCAGGAGGAATCAGAAGCCACCAAGTCTCATACACGATCAAAGGGTCCTTAATTAATTACCTGCTGGGCTACAATCATCACCACAACACTCTTTTCGTAACAGGTCATAAACACAATGGACAGTCAGAGGCAAAAGTCGAGTAGTCACATCTGCCAATTCATCAAATACAGTATGAAAATATAAGTTTCACAGACTCGTAAAATGAAAAACCAGAGTAGTTTATTAATTTGCCACCTGGATATTGTAATTCTGTATGTTGGTGAATGTGTTTGTTTGATGATTATCCTCTATATATGTTATCCTTAAAGAAGCACTAGTGATTGAGGCGACACGATTTTTCCCGCCGACTATACCAAAGACATTTTAGTTCCACAGCTTTAAGGGGAAAATTCTATGTTGGTAAATCTGGAGCAACTGAATCCTCCAAACTATTCCAAGCAACAGAACACCATTATTTTTGCTCTTCTGGTCCTGTTTCCTAGCATACTTTGGAGGAATCAAGGCACTCCAATGTACCAAAAAAGAATTACCACCATCTTTCCTTATCATGACGTCATAACTGAGAGGATGTTATAGTTAAGTTAGCCGGGGGTCCTGAATCTCTAACTACTGTAATTCCAATATATGAATGAACCCTAGTTGTGTGTGTGTGTGTGTGTGTGTGTGTGTGTGTGTGTGTGTGTGTTTGTTTGGTTGGTTTTGTGTGTGTGTGTGTGTGTGTGTGTGTGTGTGTTTGTTTGGTTGGTTTTGTGTGTGTGTGTGTGTGTGTGTGTGTTTCGATAAGCAATACGCCTTCAGCCTTAAAAGAAAAAAAAATGAAGGGATGAGGAGGTCAGTGGTAAGTGTCCTTGAAGTGGAAAGGCCTGACCTTGACATTTACTAGTGGTGTGACCCCCTCCCCCCACATATCCAGAAGGGCGTGGTCATCCCCCCTTTCCCTCCACCCCCAAGGATCAACCATCCCACCATCAGGGCTCAGTTGTAAATTGAGTTTTTTTTTCTCTGGTTTCTTTTTATTTATTTTTATTTTATTTTTTCAGTGTGAGAGTTGGGGACGGTGGAGAGGGAAGGATGAGGACTGGAGAAGAGTGGATGAGAGAGGAATGACGTGACAGAAGCAGAAGGAAAAGGAAAGAATAGGGTGATGGAAGAGGAAAGGACAGAATAGGGTGATGGAAAAGAAAAGAAAAGGACGATGGAAGAGGGAAGGAAAGAAAAGGATGATGGAGGAGGAAATGAAAGATGGAAGATGAAAGGAAAGAAAAGGATGACGGAGGAGGAAATGAAAAGATGAAGGAAGAGGAAAGGAAAGAAAAGGATGGTAGGAAAGGAAAGAAAAGGATGGTGGAAAAGGAAAGAAAAGGATGATGGAAGAGGAAAGGAAAACAAAGGATGGTGGAAAAGGAAAGGAAAGGGTGATGGAAAAGAAAAAGAAAGAAAAGATTGATGGAGGAGGAACTGAAAAGATGATGGAGGAAAGGAAAGAAAAGGATGAAGGAAGATGAAAGAAAATGACGCTGGAAGAGGAAATGAAAGGATGATGAAGGAGGAAAGGACAAAAAAGGAAGATGGAAGAGGTAAGCACAAAAAAAAAGAAGATGGAAGAGGAAAGAAGAAGAAGAAGGGAACAGCTGGGCAACCTTTATGTACAATCGCGGCACATAGTCTTTGACCAGGGTGTAAGGGGAAGTCTGTTCAAGGATTATGTGCCACGACTGTACATGCATGTGTTCACGATAAATTGCATGGGCTATTTTGTATACACATGACGTCATTATAAGCTGAGCTGGGCTGGGCTATATGTGTACGTGTGGTAATCTAAGCTGAACTGTTTTTGTACACTTCTCATTATTACAGCACCGGGGCAACAAAGAGGGTAAAAAGGATATGAATCATAGTATATATAATTAGAATGGAAGGTCATACAAGCAAGCCACCAAACTTACTCATGCACCTCCGCTGGCAGAATATGTGGTGGAATTTTGGTTTACACATACATAATTATCAGACATATATACCTTCAAGTATTTTCCTTGCGTTACTTCCTTCCCTTCCCTTCACACACACACACACACATACACACACACGGGTGGTGGAGAGGTAAAACAGTCAGTCACGCCTTGCTTCTCCCTACCATGAATAATTATACGTAAGTGCCTTGTTACCTGCATCACAAGACACCTTCTAGTCTTCAATTTATACCTGTACAATATATGAAGTTGTTGTTGTTGTTGATGTTCTCCCGAGACAGAATGGCTTCCTGCCCCACAGACCCCCGGTACACTCTGGTCACAGTGAAAAACAAATTAAAATAAAGGAGGAGCTGGCCCTATATGCCTGGGCTACGGAAGAACATCCCAGGAAGATGGGGCCAGAGCTTACTGGACCAGGGAGTCTGGGGGCCTCCGACCGCCAGGGAGATTTGGGGGGAAAGTCTTTGATCCCACAGCCAGTGGTGTGGGCCCAAGTCCACGTTACCACAAGAGCTAAAAGTGAGACCAGCCCTGAAGGGACCATTTAGGGGGAGGGATAAACTGCTGCATGCAGAGGGATAATGCACCCCAGTGTGCTGGCGGTCCACAAAGGTGAAAAAAAAAAAAAAAATAGAACCTCTAGTTCCAGTACACCTCACGTGGATTTTTAATCCATGTGGGCAGATCTCGTCAAATCCACTAGAAAGTGACCACATCCTACATCTTTATTCTAGCCCTGTGGGGGATGGCTAGTATTCATAGAGAATAAAGTCAGACCCCCTAGGCAATATATATGAAGTATATAGGCTATTTGTTATGGCAATAAGCTTATACGAGACCTAAGTTCATTGACTACTGAGACTGTAAGTGTTCCATGATTATTCGGAAATTGGATACAAAGGCAAAATTTACGAACTGTACACTGCATAGTCTATGAAGGGGATAGTATACTTTGGCAAGGTACACATTAGAACGCCTTGATTCCTCCAGAGTATGCCAGGAAACAGAACCCGATGAACAAAAATAATGGTGGCCTGTTGCTGGGAATAGTTTAGTGGAATCATTTACTACAGATTTACCAATATAGTACTACCGTTTTATGGACTGACAATGATGTATCTCTTATATATAAATAATTCAAACTATACCAAGAACAACGAGTAAATAACTACTTCATGCAACCGGGATAAGGGGGTCTGTTTTATGGCTTATAATATTATACTTTGAAGGAATTGTTAGCTTCCTTAAACAAAAAGATGCCATTAAGTTTGATCCTTGGGGTAAAATGATGACCTTTCCCATTTATCTCAGGCTTTTTCCCTTCCTCACACCATTACCCTCTTCCCCTCCCATTACACATGAGAACTCCAGCCACACGAGGCCAAAGGTGCAGGGATGGTGAAGGTGGTGAAGAGGGGGGTGGTGGTGAGGGGGGTGGTGGTGATGGGGGTGGTGATAGTGAAGGGGGGGTGGTGATAGTGAAGGGGTGATGGTGAAAGGGGTGGTGGTGATGGTGGTAGTGGTGATGGGGGTGGTGGTTGTGAAGTGATTGTGGTGATGGTGAAGGGATTGTGGTGGTGGTGGTGAAAGGGGTGGTGAGGGTAGTGGTTTGGGATTCGGAATAATATTAACGCATCAATGAGTCAATAAATAAGATAAATAAGATAAATACGATAAACAAGAATAAACGGAAGGAAGGAAGGACGGAATGAAAGAAGGAAGAGTAGCAGAAGTTTGAAGGCGAGCCACATCCCGCCCCGGCCATTAAAGGCAACAACAATACTACACCTTGACTGGCTCAGCCCACACATACACTCACCCACCCACCCACCTACCTGCCCACCCAGCAACCCATCTGTCAAACACACCATCCACACTCAACCACCTGCCCACCCATACACACCATCCACACTCAACCACCTATCAAACACACCATCCACACTCAACCACCTGTCAAACACACCATCCACACTCAACCACCTGCCCACCCAACAACCCACCTGTCACACTCAACCACCTGCCATACACACCATCCACATTCAACCAACAACCCACCAGTCAAACACACTCAACCAACAACCCACCAGCCAAACACACCATCCACACTCAACCACCTGACCACCCAACAACCCACAAGTCAAATACACCATCCACACTCAACCAACAACCCACCTGCCATACACACCATCCACACTCAACCACCTACCCACCCAATATCCCATCTGTCAAAAACACCATCCACACTCAACCACCTACCCACCCAACATCCCATCTGTCAAACACAATATCCACACGCAGAATCTAGGGCATATGTACTGTCCTTCTTTTTGTTCGTATAAAACACGTACCCAGGTAGCATAGACTATTCTGTGTAAAATCGATACATGGAGGGAGAAGTAAGCTATGTCCGCTATCGATCCCTGTATATAAGGGAGAAATTTTGTGTTGGTAAATTTGGAGCTACCTTATCCTCCAAACTATTCCAAGCAACATAACATTATTATTTTTGCTCTTCTGGTCCTGTTTCCTGGCATACTTTGAAGGAATCATGGCACTCCAATGTACCAAAAAAGAATTACCACTTTAAGCCATGGAACAAAGATACAACAACATATGAACATCCGTGGGTGGACTGCTCTCTATTATGTCGCGTGTAATAATAACTTATAGTGTATCATTTTTTAATTTTTAATAATTTGGGTTCAACTTTAAGCGAGAGACGGGAACAGGTGACAGATAAATGGAGTCGTTATCTGGAAAGTGATGTGGTCAATGTTAGAACACCTGGAATCTTGAAGAGAGTTTAACTAAGCTCAGCATCAGTCAATCTAACCATTCTACGGCATTGTCATGAAGATTTCTTATATTTTATGTTCTTATTAAAGTAATGAGATCTAGGTCAAAACACACACACACACACACACACACACACACACACACACACACACACATAACATAACACAACACAACAATACACACATACACAACACACACACACATACACAACACACACACACATACACAACACACACACACATACACAACACACACATCACACAAACCACAACACAACACATACACAACACACAACACAACACAAACAACACACACACACACACATCTCAATGCCTGCTATAATGTGATATTGTTGACACTCTTCTTTGTTTGTTTGTTTGTTTGTGTTATTAATTCCTTCTCATTAACTTGTGGTATTGTCTCCCTCTCAACACTATTCTTCTTATCATTACGAAAATCACAATGTTCTCTGTTTGTCATTGTGTTTATAACCGTAATGGTGGTGTAAAGAGAGTCTAATTAAGGTGAGAGCGAAGAACGAGTGTCAGGTGCAGGAGAGGAGAGGGAGGGGAGGGAAGAAAGGAGAGGAGGGGAGGGAAGAAAGGAGAGGGAGGGTAGGGAGGAGAGGAGAGGGAGGGGAGGGAGGAAAGGAGAAGAGAGGGAGGGGTGGGAGGGAAGGAGGAAAGGAGAGGGAGGGGAGGGAAGAAAGGAGAGGAGAGGGAGGGAGGGAAGGAGAGAAATGGACAGGAAGGTGGGGGAAAGGAGGGATAAATTGAAGAAGAAAGAGACAATGAAATGGGACAAGAAAGCAAGAAGGTTGGAGGGAATGAGGAAGTTGGTTTGGCAGACAGAGGCAACAGGGCGAGGGAAAATATTATACAGTGAAGTGCAGAAGGATGGTTGGTGAGGGGTTTGAGGGAATAGTGGATGTAAAAGGATAAGTGGCAGGAGGAAGAGGCAGGTGGGTAATAGAAGATAAGAAGGGAGGGGCATGAAAGCAGAAGATAGGAGTGGGGAGGAGCAGGCAGGAAGGAAGGAGGGGGGGAGAGGGGGGGAGAGGGGGGGAGAGGAGGGAAGGAGGAGGGGAGAGGGGGAAGGGGGAAGGGGGAGGGGGAGCAGGAGGGAAGGAGGGAGGGAAGGAGGGAGGGAAGGAAGGGGGAAGGAGGGAGGGAAGGAAGGGGGAAGGAGGGAGGGAAGGAAGGGGGAAGGAGAGAGGGAAGGAAGGGGGAAGGAGAGAGGGAAGGAAGGGGGAAGGAGAGGGGGAGAGAGGGGGAAGGAGAGGGGGAGAGAGGGGGAGGGGAGCAGAAGGGAAGGAAGGGGGGAAGGAGAGGGGGAAGGAGAGGGGGAAGGAGAGGGAAGGAAGGGGGAAGGAGAGAGAGGGGGAAGGCAGAAGGACTGGTTGGAGGGAGAGGACAAAATCAGCTCAAGAATGAACGGGAAATTAAGAGGAAACCAGACGACGACGAGGGGAAAATAATCATATAGGCTACCGCTATGTCCATTAGTGTGAAAAGGACGAACGGAAAGCGAAGAGAAAGAGCAGAGAGGGAAAATGGTGGTGAAGGGGAGGTGGTGTTTCACGGTTTGGTTGGAAGGAGGAGGTGGAGATGGACGAGGAAAAGAAGAGGAGGATGAGGGAAAAAAGAGAAGAATGAATGACCAGGAAAAGAACTAGGAGGAGGAGGAGGAGGAGGGAAAAAAGAGAAGAATGAATGACCAGGAAAAGAACTAGGAGAAGGAGGAGGAGGGAAAAAAGAGAATAGATTAATGACCCGGAAAAGAAGAGGAGGAGGAGGAAAAAAAAAAGAGGAGGTGAAGGACAAGGAGGAAAAAAAAGAGAAGAATTACCAGAAAAAGAAGAGGAGGGGGGAAAGGAGGAAAAAAAACAAGAGAAGAATTACCAGGAAAAAACGAAGAAGAGGAGGGGGACAAAAGAACTAGGAGGAAGGAAGAAAGGAGAATGATGGATGGTGCGTCACTATCTCCATCTTCATCACAGTCACTATCTCAATCTTCATCACAGTCATTTTTCATTACTACTTTTATTATCCCCCTCACCGTCGCCACTACCACCAACATCGCTACCAACAACATCGTCTCCAATCACCTTCACAAGCTACCATACCTACCAATCCTGCCATCTTTACCAGTACCATTTTTTCTCCATCAACACACACACACACACAACAGCTGAGGTAAAGTCTCTCTCTCTCTCTCTCTCTCTCTCATACACACAGCAGCTGGGGTAAAGTCACACAGTCCACCACCATCACCACTTAAGCAACCATCAACCTACCGTCTCAGCCATGGAAAGTGGTCATGGTGGGTGGGTGGGTGGGTAGATATGTGAGTTGATGGATGTGAGTTGGTGGATGAGTGAGTGTGTGTGTGGGCGAGTGTGTGAGTGACTGCGTAGGTGAGTTAGTGACATTATGATTGAGCTTGAGTCTAGTGAGTGGACGAGTCACCATACACACACCAACCAAACTAAACCAAACCACACCATATCCACAAAACACACACCACACTACACCATATCCACAAAACACCACACCACACTAATACCAGGCCACATCGATTCACACCGGTAGGCTACACTTTAGATTACTCTCTCTCCCTTAACCTAGCTGTCCTTATGTGATCTGAAACGAAATGGTCCTTGATACATATTTATTTATTTATTTATTTATATTTCCTTTGCCTATATCAACAGATGGCGTGGTATGGCGTATATTGTTATTTATAAAGGGATATTTTCATGTGGTTTAACTGGAGGGATAAAATGACTCTGCCAAAATAAACAGTATAGCCAATAATGTTATGTCCTTTGATGGCGTGTTGGTCTTCATGCGGGAAATTATTGCGGGAAGAAAGTACGGAATTATATATAAGATTGATCATTAACGATATGTGGAGAGAGAGAGAGAGAGAGAGAGAGAGAGAGAGAGAGAGAGAGAGAGAGAGCCCCAATGTGATGGTACATACAATACCTGTAACATGACACACTATTGAGGTTAGCTAACCCGTTGAATGACGTCAGGAGGGCGGGGAGATACGGTAATTGCTTTCATTATTACACACACACACACACACACACACACACACACACATACACCTAATCAACAACGGTAGTGTGGTGACGGTACCGGTACTGACACATACAACACGGTCTCCTCGACGTGTATGTTTCAATGACAAAGGAGAAGGAAATTAGTGTAGTGTAGTTCATACTGCCGTTAGACACAAAGATCAAAGTGGCTGCATCACTGATAATAAATATATATATATGATGGACACAACGTGTACATTTTTCGAGTCTTATGGGCTAATGACTAACATAATAAGAGTTGAACACCACACCAAATAAAAAGTGCTATGAAAGTATGAAGGTTCTGTTACCATCACATTCATTACACAAAGTTGATGATTACAGTAAATCATTAATTTTTCATTACAGTAGTTACCATCCATGTCAAACCACATGTATTTCCTGACCAACGACCGCAACCACATAGTGGGTTTACTGTGTAGTTAAATAATAATACAATATATGCCAGATGGACATGATGAGTTGCCTCACTACACATTCTAAATCTTATATATATATATATATATATATATATATATATATATATATATATATATATATATATATATATCATATTTGTACATGTGTGCGTGGTGCAATGGAGATTCTGACTGTTTAGCAAACTTTCACTTCTTTTATTGGTCGGTAAGGCGACACATCTTTATTGTGGCAAGTGGCATGCTACACACACACATACACACACACACACACACCAGCAGATGTTATACACATGATCATTCTCATCAACATAGGCTACACACGACAAGCATAAAGATGCAAGTAATAAATGGTGCATTTCAAGTTTTAAGTAACTTGGAGAGACTACCCAGAAAAATTCTCTTCATCACTTTATGGTTACAATTCATGGTTATATTTCAAGATGGAGCCAAATTGTACTTATTAAGCAACTAAATTCTCGATTCCTTCGATGAATTAAAGAATTCAAATAGTCAACAAGCACATAAATACAGATCAAGATATAGTCATACGTTACTGCTTGCTGTTGGTTCTGTTTTTTCCAGAGTAATAAAGCAGGTTTTAGGTTTGTTCTTGTTTGCTCACTCCCCAAGCCTTGTCCAGGCGGGATTTTCCAGCCGTCCACGCACTAAGGTCGTGGTGGTCAAGCTGTAGCCGACACTTTCGCTTACAAGTGTGGGAATTCCATCACACTACAGACATATATAGGTTCTTCAAGTAGACACAATGATGGTGGTGTAGAGAAAGGCATATATGACGGCTGTTACATTACACGTCATACTTCGACAACAAACCCTTCACTTGAAACAGGCGGGGAACATTGCCTCTTTGATTGCTGATTTGGCTATAGCCTAGTCGAGTTACTTTCGCTTCTCCTGTTTGTTCTTAGACCACTTCTTTCACTCTCAACAGTGTCTTCGTGCAACGTCACTGCTCTCGTTATCGAATACCGGTACAGCCATAAGGGAAAGTTTCTCTGCAGTGATTTGTGTTCTCTTTGATGAATCAATTAAATGGGCCTTCAAGCGGGCATGCAAATATCACTGTAATATACTGTATAAAATATATATTTTTAGTGAGAAGCATAATATCCTCAGAGCACCTACATATCTACAAGACATGTCAATTTAAAGAGTAAAGAGCCATTTCAAGGGTCAACTCGTAATGTTGGGACTGGAGATCATTAGCTGAAGGATAGGAAGGATTTTAGTTTGCCCAGCATGAGAGTACCGGTAATCTCGCACACAGCAAAAGTGGAAGATGCTCTGCGCCTTCCAGGACCAACACCGGTAATCAAGCGCCTTGGAATTATACCAAGGGTACGAGTTATTTAGGGGGATGACAGTCTATGAGAAGTACCGGACGATTACCAAGGGCACGAGTTATATTTATAGGGATGATAATGTAAGAGAAGTACCAGGCGACAGTAACTGAATACTAGCAATACATGAGCTGTGTCGCAAATTCATGTAGAATATCTAAGGACATGACCCTGTATCACCAAAGGCGGTCAGAGTGAAGGTGAAGTTGAGATACTTGGAATGGAGATCACAAAGCAAATGGAAAGACGGAATGAGACATGCAGACGGAGGAAGACGTAAATTATATTGGTGCATACAGTGAGGCGGAGATGAAATAGGCCTATGCATTACCATCACAGAATGAATAAGGAACAACACCGTATGAGGAGGAACTTTAATTAACAGCAAGCCTCTATCTAACCTGAAGAAACCGTAAAATAACGTTGTCAATAAAGGCTCCTCCTCATACGGTGTTGTTCCTTAACTAGAGTGATGCTGGCCTCGTGGCGCTATACATCTGTACACTTTAAAGCAGTGACGGCCACCACCATTGCAACACTTCATGACGGACACAGTAACCTTGGCGGCACCACTTTTCATTGACGTCGAGGCTCTCAAACAGTGTACAGGTTTTTAATGCTTTGCTATTTTTGTCTGAGTCAGCGATGTGAAGAGGAAGGCGTTCGAAACAAGTAGCTTATATATTGAGTCCTCCTCAAATACCGTATACAAGCCAGTGAAACTTAATTAAGAGGTTTAGCCCTACTACGTGGCAGATGAGGCGACATTGCTTTAGTTAGCTAGTGAACAGTAGGTGCGGTATAGCCTAAGCAGGGTGACACAATAGCCCCTCCGTCATGCCATCCTGCCACCCACGCAGCAACGCACCTGTATCAACCACATATGCAGCTCACAAAAACACCAGCACCCCACAACACCTGCACCTCAACAACACATAAGCACTTAACAACACATAAGCACCTAACATATACCGGTAGGCACTTAACAACACACAAACACTTAACAACCAGCAGACAGTACCCCACAACACCTGCACCTTAATAACATATAAGCACTTAACAACACATAGGCACTTAACAACACACAAACACTTAACAACCAGCAGACAGCACCCCACAACACCTGTACCTCAATAACATATAAGCACTTAACAACATATAAGCACTTAACAACACATAGGCACTTAACAACACACAAACACTTAACAACCAGCAGACAGCACCCCACAACACCTGCACCTCAATAACACATAAGCACTTAAAAACACACAAATACAACAACCAGCACCCCACAACACCTGTACCTCAATAACACATAAGCACTTAACACACAAACACTTAACAACAAGCAGCACCCCACAACACCTGCACCTCAATAACACTCAAGCACTTAACAACTACACACAAACACCTCACATCAACATCCGCACCCAAAGGCAACACTGCACCACAACTCACATCTGTGTAGCACTGCTGAACACAATCTATCCCTTGCAAACACACTCGCACCTCACGTTTCTAGACCTCACAACGCAGGACTGAAGCTGCTAATCAAGTGAAAACGTTATCACCTATCTGTCAATATATTAATGAAAAGATTTATGTGTGTATGAGGCATCGTGGTGCAATTTGTGTTAGAACAAGGTACCGATAAACTGCTCTCTAACTTGAGGATTATATATAGCATTTTCCATGACAATCCGCCCACCGAACCTAGAATTATAGAAGTGACGTATGTAAAGGTTGGGAGAGCCATCCATGTCCTCTTGACTTGGGTGAGAGTTAACATGATCCTAAGTGTGGGTGGTGTCGTCAGCTTCAAAGCCATTGACATTCTCACACAGGCTACCCAGTATACCTATACCCCTTAGGAATAAAGATGACTCACCCAGTAGAACATTGGCTTTTGCTTATGCACTGTAAGAGTATCAAAATAATTTGCTTCTCTACATAAGAAAATGGTCGATATTATTCTTTTTTTCAGGCCTATACATACACACAAAGCCCGCTATCAGACCCTTGTTGGTTTAACGTTTCATATACAACAAGAGATAAAGAGATGAACTTAATAGTGCGTGGCAATAGGAACCACTGACCTAAATTGTGAACTGATGCAACGGGTTTTTCCGTCCTTTTTCCTGTGACGCAAACGGTCCCACATTTTGCAACAGGGAACACCTGACCAGTCTTGTGACCAAAACCTAACATGTATACGCTGCTGACTTACTGGGCAAGCCGTTTCCACTGCTACATACACAATATTTCGTCACAGTCGTTTCGTCACTTTCCGCATAGGAAACAACTACAATACGTCCCACACCGTCTGTCTCTCTCTCTCTCTTTTCTTACACAAGGAATACAATCATAAGACCACCCAAGCGGACACCGGAGTTTGGTAGAGATCGTGGTGGAGAACTATATAGCAGGTTGACTGACTGGAAATAAATAGTAAAGGAACAGAGAGGGTTATAATTATGTCGCCGGAGAAGATAGAAAGGAGAAATAGTAAGATATTATTAAAAACAACGGAAATATGGCGAGTTGAAGAATTCATACTGGTAGTAATTGACTGGTGACCGAAAGGGCGTCAAATACTTGGAAATAATGTCTTAGGATCATCCCCTTTATGATGTGGGTGATGGAGGAGACGGGAAAGTAATGAAGGAGCAGGAAGGGAATACAAAGGGAGAGAGAGTGCTGAGGGATGGCAATGGAGAACACGTGGAGTGGTGGAGGGGAGGTAGGGTGATTGAGGACACGTGGAGTGATGGAGGGGAGGTAGGGTGTTGGAGGACACGTGGAGTGGTGGAGGGGAGGGAGAGTGGTGGAGGGGAGGGAGAGTGGTGGAGGGGAGGTAGGGTGATGGAGGACACGTGGAGTGGTGGTAGGGTGATGGAGGAGCAAGAGGACACACAAGAGGGAGGGGGACAACACACAACAAGTCACGTTACAGGGGTGCAGCCAAGCGGTCACCCTCGACGCTCTCACTCTCACTCACCTAAAACACATGAGGCAACCACTACCAAGGCAATTAGTGTTCAGGCATGCAGACGAGGTGGTTATGTAGGATGACTAGGAGTGTGGGTACATTTTGTTGTACGGTAACTACTCCCCCTTCCCTTCCCTTCCCTTTCCCCCTCTCCGGGCTGGTGACTGCAGGGTGAAGGGGCGGGGACACCTTTGTTTCAACTTCCCATGCACTCACACGCTCTGAGATGACAAGGCAGTGTTGTGTCTGTTTCTTACTTGGCCACGTGTAACAGAACTGATAAGCCTTAGCCTAACCCACTCAAAACACACCGTAATGTCTTACGTACAGGAAATAAAGTCGGTTTTGTATGATTTTTCATTTTCAGCTTACCAATGTCGTTAATATTTTGTGTTTTGTAAACTACTCCTACATTCCGGTAAATGGTATGAATATACAAACATATACAGTAGCTCTCCGGCATTCACACACAATGTAAAGCCTTCCTTCAACAATGCACAGTCCTCACCACTAACTAACCAACAAACAAGGTACAGTATGTGGTTTGTTTACCTTGTGGAGTGGCCCTTCAGCATACCAACATACTCTGGGGTTAGGCTACAGTTAAACTTCCACTAGGCTACTCTGGATACGGGCACGAGTGGTCCTGGGGCAGCATTCCTTAGTTGATCACTGTGCAGTTTTGTATATTTATTTATTTATTAATTTGTTGGAAAAGATCGTTACAATGCAGATATACGATGGGTTAGTTTGGGCATATTATATATACCGTATGTAAAATTAAGTCACGTAGCCTAAGCCTACACGAACAGCAGTTGTCAGTCCACTTTCCTTGGCAACTGTTAAGTCTCGTCAAACCCTCTCCTGTTTTTTTGTGTTTCATCTCTTCATTTTTCACTCCTCTCCCGTGTACTGGGCGCTCATTAAAGAGGAGGAAAAAAGAATGTGCTAAATCACGGAAGATCCTGTGGCACGTTGCAGGAGATAAAAGAAGAGGGACAACAAGCACGAAGGTAACAAAAGAGTTGGGACTGGCTCGAGTACGAAAGAGCGCCCAAATCCTTAGAATATTGCCCACACCACCACAGACAATACCTTCCTGTGAGAGAGAGAGAGAGAGAGAGAGAGAGAGAGAGAGAGAGAGAGAGAGAGAGAGAGAGAGAGAGAGAGAGAGAGCTATTTGCAACATACTTTAATGAATAATGGTACTAGAGAAGCACAGTATACAAAGGAAGGCGGTATGTAGGATATGATAGATAACGAGACAGCAGCCAAGAACGGACCAGGAAGATGCTACACCTCTATAAGGGAATAGCGACACTTGAGAATTATGAGCCAAGGGGATGGGATGGGATGGGATGGGTTGAGATGAGGTGTGTGTGTGAGTCAGGCGTGAGGTATGTACTAGCCACCACATCTTGCATAACGTGCGTAACTGTACCTCGCCGGCCACAACAAGTCTCTTTCCTCGCCCTCTCGGTTGTTATTAGTTGGAGTGTATTGGTGGTCTCTTTCGCTTGGTATCCTCGGCTGTTGCTACCTGGCCACGCCCCCTGTAGCTCGCTGGATCATATCATCACCATTATTCAAACTGATCTATTAATACTGATCATAAACTACCAATTTGTTAATGTACAGTTGGGGGGAATAATGTATCTGAACACTAATGGCGGTTTCTGGCAACAGCCTCAAAAGTAAACACATCAATGAGAGTATTATATGAATTTAAGGATAACTTTTATTTAACTGTCTGTGGTTGGTCGACGTCACCCAATATCAGTTATCGTTATGTATTTATGAATTAATTTTGTCTATTACTAACGTGTTTATCGCTGGCATTGTTACCAGAAGCCGCCAACTGTGTTTAGATACTATGTTCACCAATTGTACACACCCTATGCCTAACACTGAACATTATTTGGTGCATCATTTTACACTAAACTGACATTTGAATTGCATTAAGCCTACGCCGTGTGGCTTCATCTGCCGCTCGTTAATAAGGTAGCCTATATAGCTATCCTTAAGGAAATGTATGAAATATTTTGAAACATTCCATTTTGACTGGGTGCTTTAATAATTTCTTTCTTCTGTTCTGAATTGAATTGGGTTGAATCTTGATATTTATGGATGTATGAATTGGAGTTTTTGAATAAAAATATTGACATTTATCCTAACTCCAAGGTAATCTATCTATCAATAACCTACAACGACTGAACTTTGCTTTTGTGTCCCGTACGCTCTAAAATACGGTATAAGTGGTGAATCAAACTTAAATAAATGCAATGTAGCACAACCGCGTTTAGTGTAAAATAACAAAGAAGATATATTTGAGTAGGCCACGGTGATCATCCGGTCCACAAGCAATGTGAACCTTAACACTAATCCTTTGGCAGAGATAGCTTATCAGTTGAGTCAAGTACGTTTATCAGGCTCTAACCATAGCGAGAAAAATTATTATGGTGGGTAGTAGATAAAAGTGTGTGTGTGTGTGTGTGTGTGTGTGTGTGTGTGTGTGTGTGTGTGTGTGTGTGTGTTGGGAGTTAGTGCAGTGGTCAATAAGAAGTCTGACCTAGGCCTAAACGGTGGCTAACTTTGGGAGACAGTTTCACAATAGACGCTGTGGGGTATGTTTCCCTCCCAGCTACGCATTTTCAGTCCTCACAATCACTGACTACCCTTACCAGCAACCACACTCATCCCAGTCCTCAATGATACTGGTCAAACCTTAGCTTACACTATGACACCAAGGGCCATGTGGTGGTGACGACGACAGCTCTGTAGTGTGTCTATGGAGCCATCGTACCGATACCATGCCATCGTCAACACCATCAATGTTCTTGTATACGACCCACGTGACACAGAGGCGCCTACTCTCCCACGCTCCCACACCCTACTTGTTTACGCCTAACCTTTGCACAGTGCCCGAGTCTGAGGTCTGGCCAAAGTCAGACTAAAGGTGCACATCCCGACCCCTCCTGCCACGCCCCCTACACACACACACACACACACACAGCGAGTGTAAAGGGGATGGATAAATGAAGAATGTGATATCCAGAAAGACTGAATATCACAAGACAAGAGAAGATGGACAGCAAAACGAAGGAAAAAGAAAGAAAAGAGATGGCTGAAGTCCGAAAGGGTGCAGGCAATACCTCCCAACGCAGCACTGATAAATTACTTTACACAATTGTAGGTTAATACATTACCGGTAGGTGTAAGTCAATGGCGTTATGGTGTTTAATTCGCTGATATGACAAACCAAACCTAAATAGTTTAGCCTTTAACGTAATTAATGATGCATCACAGTGTATCGTTTCGTTATGAGAATAAAAATATAAAAGGGAGGTCTACGTACGGCACTTACAAGAAGGCAATATCAGGCTTGAATACTTAACATGAGTTGTGGTGAGTGGCTGTTGTTGGTTACGAGGCGGGAAACAATCAGTCGAAGAATAACAAGGGACAAGAGGAGAGCAAGAGCGGTAGAAAATATAATATAGATGGTGTGACGGCGGGTGTGTGGGAGGGGTTAGTAATACAATAGCTGCGTGCGGGTCCTGCTTCCTGCTGCCTCGCGGGAGTTGCTTGGTTTGATATCTGAGCAGTAAGTATTTCTAGTCCTTTGGGATCGTGACTGTACTGATCTCAACAACAAAACTTGGTAGAATAACTGTGACCCGGTCTTTGCTAGTCACTGGGTTTCCTATACCACCTCGTCCCTCGTGTTTGATTATAGCAATATAGCCTAACCTCAAAGGACAGTACGGTATATACAAAAACCCACAATGGTAGACGAAATATTTATTCCGAACAGTTTCGACGACAGCTGTCGCCCTCTTCAGTGGAAATACATATGGAAATGAAGAAGGCCACAACTGTCGTCGAAACTGTTTGGATTAAATATTTCGTCTACCATTGTGGGTTTTAGTATTTACATACATGATCACGACAGTGTGTTTTTCCACCCGACAGTACGGTAGTGTGTGTGTGTGTTGCTGATGATGGTAGAAGAGGTTGGTAAAATAGGCTAAAGGTGAGGGAAAAGCAGGATGGTGTAGGAAAGGGTGAGTGAGGCAAGTATGGTTCGTCTGAGAGATGGAGGTAGGGATGAGTAAGGCAGTGATAATGTTTTGGTGGTCTTGGTGAGGTACGGAAGTCAGGGTTGGTCTGGGTGAGGGTGGCAGGGTGAGGGATATATGTAGTGGTGGCTTGGGTGGTATGGCTACATGATGCGAGCTGCAGATCTTCAGGGTGAGGGAGGTAGCTGTGGTCTAGGTAAGGGAGGCAGTGGTAGTCAGGGTGAGGGAGGTAGCGGGGGCCAGGGTGAGGGTGGGCAAGGCGTGGGAGGTGGCTGTTCAACAAGTGCAGTGTCCCACATAAACCAAGATACAGTTATACCCTTCAAGCCTTCATGTCACCCTTGAGCACTGTACACTAACGCTCATGTCA
Source organism: Petrolisthes cinctipes (assembly GCA_033782935.1). Taxonomy (NCBI): domain Eukaryota; kingdom Metazoa; phylum Arthropoda; class Malacostraca; order Decapoda; family Porcellanidae; genus Petrolisthes; species Petrolisthes cinctipes. The sequence goes on along the minus strand of JAWQEG010003066.1, from coordinate 80,622 downwards.
TCCTTGAATACTCACTCCATGCATTCTGCCATCCTTATGCACTCCTTCATTACCGTACATTCCATTCCCCCAGCTAACAAAGCGTTCTCTAAACACAGTCGGTTTGTTCCCAGGATACATAAAAATGTTAATTATAACTAAGAGATGTCACCATATCCAAGGCAAGACACCTGTGATTATAACAATGGCAATGAATGTGGTCAACAATCAAACAAACAAACATGCATAAAGGAGGAAAAAATAAGTTATTTTTCACAGCCACCAAACACAATGGACAAAATCACGCTGCACAGGATCTAACCCAGTTATCCCAAATTGTGGGGACGATTACCAACATTGTGAATAGTATACGGTGTGGTGAGTTTACATTTATTTGTGATGACGGGATGTTGCAGTTGTTGTGGTCACGTCACAATGCCTCACAGGACAACCACTGACCGAAACACATAACGTAACCCATTCCCGAATTGCCCTCGGGTCGTGATAACAACATACTACGTTTCCTCTTTCCCGGAACATAATACGACATTAATTATGATGATGCAACTTTGATTAATGGTAATTAATGTAACCTAACCGAAGTAGTCGACCTGAAAAGGTCCTGGACACACTGACCACTTTACATGACCTCACCAGTTACGTCCGCGGGATTACATTTAACAACTAAAAGGTCATGATATTATGGGGATATTATCGCTGTGGCAATCTTCAAGTATGATATATCAAACTGTATCATCTCGAACTCGTCACCAAATAGGAATACCATCTGAAAGACACACACACACAAAGAATGCGACAATAATAGGTCTACGGCTGATTGTAAAACCCTAAATCACATGTTTGTTTATATCCATCTTTTTGCGTCCATTTCGTAGCATCACCCAAATTCAGGGTAGATTTTTGTTTCCCATAGTTGTTACTGGAATGCAAGCACTTAAATTATTTGTATTCGCTCACTCTCCCAAGTCCCTCAGTGAAGCCGCTCACCACCCTCTTCATCCATTTACTCGCTTCTCTCCCTCCCTCCTTGCCTGGCTGCCTGCCCTGCCGATAACAGTTAATGGCAGTTCAATTTATCACACTGGGCCACTCACAAAAGTGGGTCCCCGCCTCCACATCCACCGCTGGACACAGGCCCATATTTTATGATAATCCTGTGCGAGACTAATTGGATGATACCTACTACAAAAGCGTGCAATCAGTTTATAAGTAGCACCCTCACGAAGGAAATAAGACTATTTTGGCCTTGTGGCTTGTGATTGAAAGAGATTACAATTTTGATTACGAACAAGCTTGTTTTGAAGGGATGGAAAAACTGTGTGTCAAGGAAAAACAGCTGTAAGAAGATGGGATACAGAGGACTGAAGCTGACCCCATACGTAAACGATGAAAATAATTTCGAACTACTTATAGAATATGACTAAAACACTTGTCTCCCCTCACCGGCCTCCAGTATCCAGCCGCCGCCCCGGTCCTCACACACTCCAGTCTGACTCATGCCACCCACATGACCCCCATTCCCCCCCTAACACTCACCCACCCACCCACCCAACCTCTATACTTTCCCACGAGACCACCAAAGTTTCTGTTATCCTATCTTTCTTTGCCTTCCCAATCCGCCGTAACCTTTTGGTGGAGTCATACGTCAACGTGATTGGAAGAACTTATTAATGGCTCTAATTTCCCTTAATGGAGAAATCCGGTCGTGCCGAGGATTGAAGTTTGGTACGGTAAATGAGCAAATCCTACTTTCCCTCTATTTAGTTGTTTTCTTCGTATACTTCTTCATGATAGTTTTCATTATTGTTCATCTCCACTAACGATCCTTTACCGCCACCCTTCACAGACGCTGTATCTTTGACCCTTCCTGCGACTCGGACCATTCCTAATATAATTTAACCCCTCGTGTGCCAGCAGCCGCCCCTCTACAATCGATCTGACCCCTCCACACTTCATGCATGTCACGGCTAAATCGATATATATACCGAGGGGGGAAATAAGTCGTCTGGTCAGCTGCACAGAGGTTCCGCTCTCATTTTCATCACCTCGTGTAAAAAAAACCCGGCTAACATAACATATTTTGCCCAAAGGGTGGAGTGTAAATTGTTGCATATCAGGTATAACTCCTGCCAATCTACATCTAAATCCCTAATATAGAAATCATGCGAGTGTATTTAACTGCATTATAACAGGCTTAAGATTTATCATTTGCGTCTAGAAATGAACGAATGCCAGATTCCTTCCCCTCGTAGTTATTGTGACCCTAGTAAAATTCTGCACAGTACCGTATGGGGAAATATTAATATATAATTTAATAGATTACCTATCTTTGATACTTTGTATAATATGTAATTACACATCAGTTATGCAAGAGAAAGAAACCAACAGTACATACACTTGCTGCCATAACTCGTTACTAAGAAGATGAGTAAAAACACAGAAAGTACTCCATGCACAATCCAACTGTACAGTCGGTGGCAGAAGTCCTGTCGCCTCACCTGCTTCACTGAGACGCACAGTGTTCATGGACTCGAGAAATAAGCATGTTTTCTACACCTAATAATCTCGAGTCTATGAACATTGCGTGCCTCGGTGAAGCAAGTGAGGCGACAGGACTTTTGCCGCCGACTGTACACCTACATGAAAGCAATTGGTTTCTGTGGCGACTCACACTCATGACTATCTTCGAACACATGCTCGAAGAATCTCCTGGCGGCTCCCTCCTCCACTCTCTGCAGGTACAGTCACTCATAGAAGTGAAGACATCCTCCCAGGCAAGACACCATTTAACATGTCTGATATTCGTTCTGGTAACACTGTACGGTCATTCATAAAAGTAAAGACCTAGGTCAGACACCCTTTAACTTTTGAGATATTGGTTCTGGTAACATTGTGTCTGACGTCAGAGGTGGGGGTGTGAGGTGGTGTTTGGAGGAAGGATAGTTTACTCGAAATACTATCTCAACTCATGCTTCGTCTCTTATACCACTAGTTTAAAATATTACGAACAGATCAACTTCATCCCTCGAGAGTCATCACTGAAGGCCTCCATAGACTATCATTCATGCCTGCGCAAACTAGGTGACTGTGCAATCATTTAAATTTGCCACACACTAGCAAGAATACTGAGCAGTCACCACACATTATCATGCATCACTGTACACTCGGATACCACAGTCCCTAGCCCACCTGAGTCGAAGCCCGAGATCTGAAGCAGGTGTTTTTTTTTTTTTTTTGTACGTGTGATTGACGAAAAGCTTGTTGGATATGGTTCATTCATTTGCGCAAACCATCAATCACACCCACACACCACGGTTATGCCTGCACAACCACCCAGTTTGTGCAGGCATGATTGATAGTCCATGGAGGCCTTGATATCACATACACGGTTGCCAGAATCAAAATCAAACTTATTAAAAGGTGCCTTGCCTGGTGGGTCTTATTTTTTTATGTGAGATTGTCATATCTGGGGAGGAGGATGTGGGGTGATGTTTGAGGGGAAGCTTGGTCCGATCGAAATATCACCTCAATTCATGCCTCGTCTCTTTTCCTCGATCCCTCTAACACCAACACCTCACGTCTGATACAGCGTTACCAGAACCGATAGTCTATGCCGCGAGTTGCAAAGTGGTCTGTCTGGGGTCTATACTTGTAGTTTTATGAGTGACTGTACGGTTTCAGATCATCTTATTTATTTCTTAGCACAATGTGGAGAATTGGTAGCCATGAATTTACCGACAACATTAATTACCGTTCAAGTAATACCTGTCCATCAGATTCTATCAAGTCAATCTCATTCGTTCCCACACCCACTTCCCGAGTAGGTCATACCCAAACTTGCACTTAACCTCTCCCTCTCTCTCTCTCTCTCTCTCAGCGTGCACATGAGTTTTTCTGACCTTACGGCTCTCAATACTGGTAAACGTGGATTTGCCTTGAGGGAAAAATATCTTCAAAACATTTTCAACAGTAAGAAGCAACACCCTGATACCGCAGCGGAGTCACCAACGACGCTATCACCGTACCAGTCTGATATAGCCTACAATAAAATTATTACATTACCGTTCTAAACAATATACAAGAAAGGAATGCTACTAGGTATCATAGATGAGTGAGTGTAAATGATGAAGGTACTGAAGGTTAGGGAATGATCACATCGCCCCAATCTTCCAGCTCTTACTAGGCTACCCACCCACCTACCAACAACACTAGTAGGCCTAATACAATGGCTCACCTGGTACAAACATTATGAAGGTTTCAGTTTCCTCTTACACCAATTATCTGAACCCTTCTAATCATAGGATCCATGCCAGACATCACAGGAGCAGAGCACTGTGCGGCTGTAGCCTAGTCACGTGACCTAGCTGAGACCTTACGTCCAGCAGATCGATTGTATAGAGTGGCACGCGTGGTGGCGGAGTGTAGCTAGTGACACACCAGGCAGTCACACAGTTACCCCTTAGCCTACCTCATACTTTTTTCCTTTCCAACTGCTCTCTTGATCTGAAGAATCTAACTCGTCCTGACACTAAAATATAACCTAACACATGTATCAGCTTGACCTAAGTTATACACATCACATGCCAGTATATACAACACATGAACGAAAATGCAACTTATATGGTATTGTAGCCTTCGTTCCAAATGGCAATATCAAATTCACGACTAAAATCTGCCTTTATTGACTATGTTTTCACTAACATAATATCTGGCTGATGTCTAACAATCTTCAAGAGGAGCTCCTCTCTAACCCATGCAATGTCAGCTGGTGTTAAACGCCTACGTTCCTGCCAGTGTTTAAAATGACCCAGATAATGAATAAAAATATACACCAACGTTAAACCATGAGGAAAATTAAATCTTACCTTATTAAGAAAGTAAACGAGTTGCTGTCAGTGAAATTTGCCTCCGGTGTAGTAGGAAAACGACGATGGTATCAAATTAAAATCTAGCTTTCACCGTAGTAGGTGTCACAACGGCTTTGGTAATCATGAATATATCACCGGGGTCTATATTCAATAACAAGAATAAAACACGGCTTCAGTCACCATCAGGCTACCAGTCAATGTTGAAATAACGGATGTAGAATGAAAGAGGCAGATGCACACACCCACTCCCACCCACGAAGTCCAGACCACTGTGGTGTTGCTGACACTGACAGTCTGAGCTGACACAACTTCCCAAACCCTGGCCAGCAGACGACACGCACATGTTGCCAGATATCGCTTGTTCCACCATCTCTCCCTATTATAATTATATTACTTTAATTTGCTCGTCGTCCCTTCATCCTTACTATAATAATCGCGTAGGGGGTAGGCCTATTGTCTGCTGGGATGTGGATAATACATCATGGGTTTGAGCTCCCCTTCGGACCTGAGCCAATCTCTCTCCCTGCAACATGTCTCTCCATCCTCCTTATTCCTTCGTGCACGTTGTCACTTCTCCCTTGTGATACATACAAGATCTTTCTGGTCTAACAGTCTTCTTTCTTCCTTTTTAACTTGAATGATAATTCTCATTCATACACTTCATTCATTCTCTTGTTCCATTATTTTTGTACCAGCAACCACCTCAAACACTATACAGTATATACGGTTGTCTTCATTTCTCATACTGATTCGTCCATCCATAGCTTTGCTTTAATAAACCGATAAATATTTAGAAATATATGAAGACATTTTATTACTCGTGTGGAACTAGAGAAGTTCTTCAGACTAATATCTGACATTATGCGATTAGTAAGTAATGTGTCGGTAACTTCTGACCAAAATTTTACAAAATAATCTCATATAAATTATTATAGTCGATCAGTTTCTGACCCAGAGTTAACAAATTTTGCAAGATTCACTTTATATATGTAGATTGTCTTGAAACACCGCCATTTCTCAACTAATCTTTACATCATTAAGCGCGGAGACACAAATGCATCCCAGAATAATAATATATGAACCAAAAAAATCCGAGGGGCGTCTCCTTCCGGAAGATGTGGAAGTGAACAATATATAAGAAGCTAAACGTTGGGGTACAGAGGTAATTCGTCATGGGAAAGAACATAGGCAGGGTGGCATTGTCATTCTTCATGGAGGAGTGTCCTTTCCGAAGGTGCGAGTGTACAAAGGGTGTCTCCCATCTGAAGATGCGAAAACGTCCGAAATTTGAACGTTACCTCCCTCCTTTATATATATATATATATATATATATATATATATATATATATATGTCAGATATAGAACCCAAGTACACTCAGCAGTGAGTAGGGTCACACACATATATCATTATACTGGTGGCCAATGATGGTTCTGGAAACTGTGAGAAGTTGCATTAACGGTATACACAGACAATGGTAAAATGTATAACGTGATGGATTGAGGATCAAATGGACATCAGACTAAGTCCACGCCAAACATCAAACCTGAAGGTCCGGAAAAGTACATGGGGACACTGTAATTATATGCAATTCATGTAAAGGGCATCAAAACTCTCTGGATAAGAATGAAATCAAAATTTATTACCTGAAAGATGTATTATTTGTACAGTGCCACATATATACAATGTATAATGAAGGAGGTGGAGGGAGGGTTGGGAAAAGGTGGCACCCAGCTTTCACCACCACTTTGGTGCCTCCCTCTCACCACACCCGTGCCACAATTCCACCATAAACAAAGTTGAAGCATAAAATTATCTTCAGATTTATACTTTATTGCATAAGGATATATGATTATGGAAATATTTTGAAATTATGCCGCTTTATGATACAATGCAAGTGACCAAAGCTTGAGTAATGTTGTGCGACATTGGCCTGGTCTGATGAGTGGAGAGGTCTGGATCCCACTGAGTATTGTGCCAGGTTTGGGGCCCCCAAGCATGCTTGCTCATCCACCTGATAAAGCTCCAAACACCTCCACTTCTGCACACTAAGACTCGCTCTCATACATATGGTTCCCGACTTGTAACAGGAAACAATTTTATTGCTTTCAGGAGGAGACTGATAATTATAAAGAAAGCACATCAAGTCTGGAAACAATGTAGTGGTCCTGGTCATCCAGGGGCAGTAGATGAACATGGGTCCTGTGTGACATGTACTGTATGTCTAGTGATCTCTCTCTGACATACAGCATCTTAGCATCAAAGAGAATTTCATGTAATCTTTTAATGGGAAACCTACTTCATTTAATAAAAAAGGTTAAAAAATTGAAGTACAGTACATGTATATTAACCAGTGCAATAACGAACTTTCAGAAAGAATAACCATTGTTTATTTTATGTCACAGTTGCTGATAATATTGGGTGACCATTTGCCAGTGACACCTGCTTCTGTTTGGGCCAGGTCAGAAATCCATGCTTATGGATACAGTACATGATACTTGGAGAGGCGACAAACAATGACTATATTTGTGTTAAAGGTTTACAGCTGGCTGTCAACGGTGTATTTGACTTATTCTTATATACAATTATGTACATGCGCGGGAGTGTGTAGGAGACATGAAAGTTAATAGTAAAGTGAAGGCGCGGAACAAGAAATAAATATGACAGTATGTGAAGAGTAAAGAAAATGAGTGATCATGATGCAAGTATGTCTGACAATACAAAAGTAAGCATTACATGATAAAGAAGAGGCTCTTGGATTACACCGGGGAGCCAAAAACCCGAGTGAGAGGAGTCAGTGGTGCAGGAGAAGCATGAAGCTTTTGCACCAGGCACTGGCATCTTACCACAGGAGCCACCACACCCAGAACAAGAGAAGGCAGCAAAGCTCATATTTTATCCATAAAAGACCTGCGTTGCATTGATGGTCCACTCAGCTCATGTTATCCATCAACGCTCTCCATTACGGCTGAACATTACAATGTATATATAATGCAAATTTATGAAATGATCTATACAATGATGATGCTCTTAACAACATGAATGGCTTAGCATGGGAGATTATTTATTTGTCATTCAAAGGCGAAGAGTTTGAGAGTTTGAGAGGGATACTGCACGCAATATGTGAAATGAAGTGAACAGGGGAGAGGAAGTAGAAACAAGCAGATCAAGAGGGCAACCACAACACACTAAACCAATGGCAAAGTGCATAATTGGCACCTCTCCCTGGAGTCTGCCTGCTAAGCCGGAGTTGGCAGCTCCCACTTGGATTCATGACATTAGTTTGTGTATTTTATAATGGGATTCAGTAAAGTATTCTTGAATAGTGGCTCTTTGGCTAAGAAAATATTGTTACAGCTTGAGAAGGTACGGACACTTATAAAAATACACGTAGCTCAGTAAGGGCAAGGGAAGGAGAAAGATGGGGATGGGGGAACTATGCTTTAGTTTGAAAAAATAAGAAGTCACTCTGAGGCTTTGGGATGAGTAGGCAGCCAAGGTGATCCCTGGCATGGAGAGTATTGTGATGGTCAGGGTGTCACCTGCACAAGAAATGGCTCAGCCCTATATAGACTCTGAAATTTTTTTTACTGTATATATAAAAATTGAAACAAATTAAGAATTTTCTACTTCCTTAAATTTATGCTATATTCTAAGGCCTAGTCAATCATATAGCAGGAATACTTGACTGGGGGAGAGCACTACTTTGTGAGGAGCAGCCTAAAGGTCGCTACCAAATTGAGGCCAAAGATTTTGATCGTCTGTATCAACAAAACCCAAGTCACCTGCTGTGTGTGGTGGGACCATTTTGGAGAGGAGGAGCTATATAGGAGGAAAGTCAGGGTGGATCAGTTATCTGCCAGGAATATCTATATACTGCTTTAGGGAGAGGGACTGTCTGGCAGAGTCAAAGGAAAGAGGAGGGTCCTCCACTGGCTGGAGTCACAGACAATTCAACACCAGCTCAGAAAGTAACAACCAGTAACAATTTGCAAGAGTGTTTAACTTTATTCCTGATATGAGTGAGTTTAACCCATTTATGCCAGGTAAGTGGATGATGGGCATGATATAATATTATTATTGGCTGTAATGCTTTTCATTCCATTGAACTTTTAGGGTACAGAGCAAGTGAAAATATGAGAGTATATTAGTTATTCATCAATGAGGTGAAATTGTGTTTCAAGCCACGTGGATTTTGAGATGAGAAACAGTTGTTTGTTATTCCAGTGACTGAAGACAACTCATACCTATTGCAATGCTCAATATTTTAATGGACTACATATATATTTACTTAATAACTGTGAATAGCCTCTTTTTAAAATCATGCTAGTGTATTTCACTATATTAAGCTTAGGATTAGAATAATCTGTATGTTGCTTTGCCTTATCATTATCAGAACCTTTTGTTCCTCTCCCAAGACATTCCTAAATACACTTCCATGTGTGAGCCTGCAAGTCGTGCAAACTTAATGTTTATGTGACACTTTACAAGAAATACTTGCCGGTACTTGTTATAGAGAAAAACAGAAAACACAGAGTACAGTACTGACATCATGCTTCTCAATTCATCAGGATGAAGAGTCACAGGTTTGAGATGAATGGCCAAACAACCATTAGGCCTACAGTGGAAGCTATCAACACACTGACATGGAGATCAGCACCAGCTATTGACTGTAAAGGCAAGGTTGATTTGAAGCATAATTTTTTTGAGCTTTTGAATACAATAACAAATAATATTATTCAAAATGTGTATTTTGCTGTTGGGATGGCACAAGGTTATATTTTAGAAGTAATGCAGCCTGTAAATTTTAATCAATTAGGAATGATTAATCATGTCTGGAATGGTGAAAACCGGAATGTCACATCAAGAAGTATTTTAGGAAAAGTTAGCTATTATTAACAGCATATAGCTTTCATGATATTCATAGATTAAAAAAATGTTAGTTGGATAAGCATCATATGAATCACAGAATGTGGTGCAGCACCTCAGCAAACAAAAGATATTAAATTTATGTAAAGGATACATAACTAAGTACAGTAATAATCATAACTGCTTACAGTATTTGTATGAGAAAGGAACTAATAGTTGGCAGTACAGTAAGTTGTATTAAACAACCTTGCTACAGTACTCAGTGCTGCATAAACCCAATAGATTTTAAAAATTCATTTAAAATTGTTTACTATGAGGTGAAACTGCATTTAAATGTGTACTCGAAGGGTGGCTAGTGGTACTGGTTGTCTTTCTGGTCAGCAGATATGAGCTGGCATTGGCCCTGGATTTGACAAGATACAGAATCATGATTTCTCAAGAAAGCTAATTCAATCTAGTCAGGATAGAAAGCTGGGTTTAGTGCTGTCAGGGTGTGTATGAAGCATGGAGGTAAGTTCTGTTTGGAAGGGATTACACCAGGAAATATGTGAGAGGTTCAGAGGAAAGGTGATAGGAAAGGGGAAGGAGGTTTGTGGTAAAGTTGATAAAAAGTGGTTTGGGTGAAGGACAGAAATTGAGTGAGAGACTATCCTATAGAAAGTGTACAAGGTCAAAAATGAACTGTGAAAGAAATGTGGAAGGTAAGTTGGGACAAGTGCAGGATGGGAAGGGGAAGGGTCCCGCGGCCACACTGAGTCGCGTTCATGCACTTAACTAGACATGTTATCACAGATCACTTGGAACAATAACAATCAGCGCAAGAAATACCACTGTAGCAAAAATTAATCTGAATTAATAAGAGTCTAGTTTGCAATTAAACTGAATGAGTATTACACAAAACACCTGAAAAACATCACTCGTGTTCAGCTTCATAGCATCGTTTTGTTACATACAAAACAAGCGGGACGGTACGTATGTGTAAATGCTGCAACTTATTTTGACCTTAGTGTCTCAACCCCATCAGTACCAGTCACCTTGCCCGAGCAGGGAAACAGGTAGCCCCAGGCATCACACTCAAGGGGAGAGAAAGACAGCCAACAGATTTTAGAGACTCCACCTGAGCAGGGATCAGGTTGCATCAATCATCATATTAACTTGCTCTGGTAAAGAATTAGGCTGCATAATAATCCATACCTAAGTGGGAAGCCATTCAGCACCAGGCAACTTGCCCGGGCAGGCATGGGGGCAGCACCAAGCACCACAACCATAAGAGGTACCAGCAAGGCAAAAGACAGAAGGAAGAAAACTAAACCATTGCAAGGTTTAGGTACCTTGCATCACAACCTCATCTTAAAGAACAAGTGTAATTTGTTGTAGCAGTATGGCAGTCAGTCCCTCACCATGGTTAGTGGTGCTGAACCACCATATCACTGGGGAGAAACTATATCAACCTGCTGCTGTACCACCAGGCCACTGACCACCACGCTTTCCTCTGATCTCACTGTTGAGCACACCAGCTGGTAGCTATTGGTTTGTTAGCACTCAAAGAATAACATAATGTATTAAACTGTCTATATTGATTTCTAAGGAAACTGAATTTGTAGAAAAAGACAATATTTAACACAAGACACTTAGCAGTTTGAGGGAGAGGCAGAGTGGCATATGCTGGACGAGGTAGGTTCATCTGAGTGGGAGTGCGACAAACCTCTGTCTCCTTTAGTCCACTAGAAAGCAGTTGAAACTTAACAGCAACATGTCCACATCACAGTCCCAACTTTGCTTAGCATTTACCAGACTGCCAGAAAACAGTGATTTTCAAGAAATGCTGTTATTTGAACACATTATATAGATAATTTGCTTAGCAACATGCCTAATTAATATTGTATTTAACCATGCTTCATTCTTGCTTGACTGCGAGTCAACTTGTGCTTCAGGGGATCACAGCCTGATGGCTGTGTCCGGGTGTGGTTGTACTGGACTCAGAGGTATTCCCGAGAGCGTGATTTTGGAGGCTGTTGTGCCTCAGTGCGAGGCGATGACGCCTGCTCAAGGATCTCGTCCTCCAACATACCACGCACCATGGAATCTGTGGGTGAGTTGGAGTCTGTGGGAGAGGTCCTTGGGGTTCCAGAGCTCTTGGTGCGACTCTTATCCCTTCGCTTAGGCTTTCTTGGTTCCTCACTGGCAGTGACTTTTGGTAAAACATGTCTTGAGTCATCAGGATCAGCCACAACATCTGCAGTAGTAACAGTGGTTCGTTCACGCTCCCGTCGGGCACCAGGCCGGGTAATGGGGTCATCACTGGATGGTCGTACACTCACTGGTTGTGACACTGATCGCTGCACTGTGTTCATCCTTGTTGCCACATCACTCAAATTGTCCTCCAATTTTGTAAGTTTCTGGTTCATCCTTTGAATTTCCAGTTTTAAATCAACCTACGGAAAAAATAGCAAAAAGTTAGGTCTACAACTACAAAGTAGTATTATGTCATCCTATCCTACATAAAACATATAGCTATACCGAATTGTAAACCAAAATTTCTACTACTGTACAGTACTTTACACTGCTTAAAATATATTACTCTGAAATGGGAATGAAACTGTAGACTATAGTACTACTGTACAATTTATTTCCTTCTTCCCATTAAATAATTTTCATCTTTTAAGATGTGAGAGTAATAAAATTATTCCCTCCCACTACCTCCCTAAATCTATATAATAAGAGTACAATTTCTGATTATGTTTGTTGGTTTGCTTGTTTGTAAACCGAGAGAGCAAAAAAGGCACTTTATAACATATTTTTGTTCGAGTAATTTACCATTAAAATGCTCTAACTAGAAAAATAGAGCAATCTCCATCCCAATGTTGTGATCTACTCATGCTGTCACAAAAGTTTCCAAACATATTTTTCAAAGATCATCTTACTGCCCACTGACGGTAGCTACAGGAATCATATGTGAAAGAAAAATTTGAAGCAATACTTTACTGTCATCTGACACAGATAATTTAAATCACAAACTATAGTTTTGCATCGTGTAGTGAGGAAATTACCATACCAAATTAAATATAATCTTCAATTCATGACTATAAAGTATAAACAAATTCAAGCAACTGTATGCATGACAAATTAAATCTATACCTGTATTCATTATTCTATTACACTTTTTTCTGGTACAGTAATTATAAAGTACTGTACTGTACATGGATTTGTATTGGGCATTGGAAGGAGAATACATATGTTTCCAGAAACACATGAGGTGATATCAGGGTGGATAGTGTGAGGGACTGCAAACCAAAAGAATGTCAGACAAATCAATGCCAAACTTCTGGGTATTTTTGAGATGATCTAATACCGCATTATATAGCATAGAAGATGCCTGACCATATTCCAAAATGCCGTGGCTCATGGTATAGTTGCTCTCTTCTTATCTTATAGTCATATGCATAAATAAGGTGTTGTCATTTAGTACTGCAGAAAGGAAGTAACCAATATCCTGAAGCTCAACTGTCTCCAACCAGTGTGACACATATGAAGCACACAACACCTCGAAGCTTACTCAATAATCTTGGTGCTTCACAAGAGTCACAGGCTATTGATATCCTACAGTCAAGAGCATGATATATATAAAAATTACAGTATATCAATTGGTTAAACATTTTACTATTATGGAACCAGTTAATGAAGACATGTCCTACAATTCCTGTTGTATCACAAAAGTGGATAAAGTTAAACACTTTACCATTCTAGTGCTATTTTTGAAGACTGTGCAAAATCACGGCACTCATTATGTACACTGCCTAAGCCCTTGATATCCACTATATAATACATACATATACCAGGCATTTATCTCCACACTGGAGGTAGCCCTTTGCTAGGGAAATCTTACAGGGGAGGGATTCCCTGTGCCCCTCGCCCTGAGGCCATTGCATCGTAAACAGTGGGCGATGGGGTTGCCACATCCCTACGCCAATAATATACTATATAATAAAAAGTCAAATATAAAGGTAATATTAAAAGCTATTTGTGCTATAAGACTGAAATGATAACCTTTTGTAAGCAAACAAAACATTTGTACATCATCATTAAGAATACATTTTCCTTATTTGGTCTCTAGGAAAGTGAAGAATGATGAAATAAGAGGACATGAGATGAACCACACTCACACCAACTCCACCTATGAAATTCTTTGTGCTCCCACAAAAGTACAGTACAGTGTCAACATTCACAAATATCAAGGTTGCTTCACACCTTTGAGTAAGGATAGCCACACACTTGCCTTGAAATCCATGAGGCTGGCAATGATCTGCTGACAGTCTGCTGGGCTGACTCCCGGGGCGACAGGAGCCAAGTAGTCTGTCACATTGCCTGAGTCATTGTCCTGTAATTTGTTCTTGTGGTCCCGGCCCACCCCAGAGTCTAGAGAGTCCAGCTTGTTTAGCTTGAACTTGGTGCTGCTTTCCAGAGCCAGTGTCTCCTGATGAGAACAATGAGGCCTATTAGCCATGAACAAAGAAGCAGTGGGTGGAAATGGAGTCAAGACAGTGCAACAAAGTAATTCAATCCCAGATAGTTATGACTGCAGGAGTAAGGAATGGATGTAAACCCTTGTTAAGTCGGCACAATAGGGGTTCTAGCTTTCCTGACTTACCTTCATTTCCAGCTTATGTTGGCATCTTCCCTTAACTTACCAGTTTCCAGACAGGATCAGGGTGTAATCCAAGCAGAGGTCTTGTGATAAGATATATAAAGTTCATAGAGGTATCAGGGGGACTCAAGATATCATCTTTACACACTTGACCTTACAGTATTGTATCACTTAAAAAATTACAGTACAGGCCTAACTTAAAATTCACTGACTAACACTTGAACACCTTACAGTATACACAGGCCTTTAACATTATTGGACAACACTTTTATTATGAGGTTAAGCTGAACTTTGAGTCACTGCTGCTGAAAATTTGAGAAAGCAACTCTTGAGAACAATGTGCTGAGGAAGCTGCACCCAAACTAAATGCTGGTGGATGGTTGGGATTCCCTGGCTGCTGCCTTGGCTTGAAGAAGTTTGAGGTCTTAGTCTGCTTTTGAGATGCATATTGCCTCTTGATGGCAGCAGTTCTCATGTCTCTGTGGTGGGGATGGTATTCATCCAAATCATGGTCCATCAACCCCCCCATCACCATAACCAAGTAAGATTCCTTCAGTTCCTTGACTCAGGATCAGTGACCAGTGACAGGGCAGGTGTGGATGGGGTGGCTGTGTTGGTGGTAATGATGGCGAGTTATCACTGTGTACCACATCCTCCTCCACCTTAAATCTTATCACCCTCTTCTTCTGTTGCAGGCTTACATGAAAACAATTAGTGGACTGGTGCTCATCACTGGGCCCTGGGACAGTTTCTGACATCTTGAAATAACAGTAATCCACAGTTGGGTGAGAACAGATACAGAATAGCTTCACAATACAGCAGACTACCTCAACACTAGCTGTCTGGTGTGGGTAGTAGAGGCAAAGGGCGAGGAAGGATAGAGGGAGGGAGGGAGGGAGAGAGCTCTGATATGTTGGGTGGCTGGGAGAAAGAAATTAGTGGTGTGACTGGTGGGGAACCCTAGTTAGTTGAGTGTCTGGGGCCTGGCTGCACCCAGGAAATTCAGACTGCGCTACTTAACTATGACTCTCTCAGTTGATTAAAAAAACTGCTACAAGAGATTTACTATGATGAAGAGTAACATTCTTTCTGCAAAATCATACTGCACTATCTTACTTGCCCACACAGTACTTTACTCATCATTAGATTCATCATGTAGTCTCCCACTTGCCACTCCCACTCTTGTTCTTAACCTCTTCCTCACTCTTACCAAACTGTCATTAATCTGAAATCCTTAGTTGTGTCAAAAGAACAAAATTATTGAAGCATTAAAACATTTTCTTCATGACTCTCTTCCACTCTGTTAACTTGATTTAAATAAACTGACTGCATTTGCATACTATTCCTTTCCTCATAGGATTTCATGTTTAACTACCAAGTTGGATCCATACAAAAGCTACAGTACATTATAGTTTAACTTTAATAATTTGTTACTTAATATGGACTCAACAATGATGATCCAATACCAATATGGTAGTAATACAGCTTATTAATTTTAAACAAGGCTGGTTCTGATAAATATACAATTACATTTTAAAAGTGTTTCCAAAGCTTTTACTTCAAAGAACTGATAAATATCAACCCACCTCATCAACTCAGGATGAGGGACCTTCAAAACCTATAAAACCAGTGTCCTCTCATAGCCACTGTGCTACTCTACCCAACTCTGGACAACTTACTATGAACATTTTTTCTTTATCTCTTCTGCTAAATTATGGACTGACCAACCATCCTTTTATTCCCCCAACACTGTACTATAACCTTTCTTCTTGCAAGGTGCTTGTGTAAAGACATTATCTGGATAAGGAAAAAAACATTTGTTGACATTCAATTTTTTAGTTACAGCCACAAGTGGGGTAACTTCAACTTTGATGTTCCCTTATCCAGTAAAAAAGCGTTGTCTCATAGTCCAAACCCAGGTGAACTTGGCATGAGAACTTTCCCTTCCTATTTTCCAGCAGATTTAAGATGACAACCTTGCCCTTGTTGTTGACATGCTCATGAAAATAAGGGTATTGGATAATTGAAGAAGCAGCACATCATACTTAGGCCATGTTGCAAACACCAGGCAACATGCTGCCACAACACACTCGCTGGTGTAGTTGATATCACATTTATCTGGAAGAACTTAATTACTTTTATTCTGCCATTGGCATGAGAGAATTAAATTAATGTAAAACTGGCCATAAGGGGGACACTTAATACTATATCCCTGGCATTTATGGTCATCTCTATGGTAGAAATAAAACAAATAATAATACTGAAAGAATGGCACACCATGAGTTAGAAACACGTATCAGCTTGTGATCCACTGTGCTGTGTCGAGAAGAATGAGAGTGGTAATAAGGATAATGCATAATTAAACTCCAGCACAATCAAACTTTCAAACTGCAACAGGTGATATGTACACATCAAGAAAATTAAGCAACATAGAATGCTGGGTTACAACACATTTGGGAAACACAAATAGCAGTTTTCAAGTGAAGCATGCTAACTGGTTGGCTACCTTGCTACAAACATCAAGAGTGACATGCACACAATAAGCTGGCTAAACTGGATGAAGGTTGTAGCAAGCATCAGAAGGGGAAATAATATGGGATATGCATGCCACTCACTCAACAATATAAATGTGATACATGTACAGTATACAGTAATAGTTTTTCCACACTAATCTAATGAGGCCTATAAGACCCACACCTTTTCTAGCTGATTGGTTAATAAATTTTAATTACTAACCAGCCATAAAACTCAGCCAATATTAAGCCCTGCCCCTCTTTCTCACTGACTGGTTGACAGATTTTGGAATTAAGCTAGAAGACAGGAAGGCTTTACAGGACAAGATAGTGTGGAAAATAATATTCTTAATAGCCTGATCTAGCTGGACCTCTATCAGTAATATACAGTAAAAACTTCATACCAGTACAAGCATTTTAAGGGTACACACTAAATGGAGGGTTTACTAAGCATAGTATTACACGCAGGAATGGTTATACATGGTGGTTGTTGCTACAGGATGGGACTTTTCTATATCACTAAGGGTAAGGCAGGAATTG
Organism: Petrolisthes cinctipes; assembly: GCA_033782935.1. Classification (NCBI taxonomy): domain Eukaryota; kingdom Metazoa; phylum Arthropoda; class Malacostraca; order Decapoda; family Porcellanidae; genus Petrolisthes; species Petrolisthes cinctipes. The sequence goes on along the minus strand of JAWQEG010003066.1, from coordinate 63,189 downwards.
TACTTGCACATTTTCCTTCATCTTCTGGCCAATCTATGGCTTCTTCCATCCTCCAACCTGTTTTCAAAGGTTTAAAGGATAACCAAAATTCTTAGTGGGGCAATTCTGGGCCCACAATATTGGATGAAGGATAGAGGAGGAAGGAAATGGATGCTAGTGCAATGGATCCTTAAGGAGGCAAGATGTTGTCACTGCACTGAAGAGTACTGACTTCTTCAAAACTGTGCCATACACCACTAAGTACAAGTGATGTATTTTGTGGCAAAGTCAGGAAGTGTCAGTAGCTTCCAATTCGGTGATATCTTACCCCCTTTAGGTATACGTTTCTAGCACTGTAGCAAGACACTAAACAAACGACTGGATCACAGGACAAGGAGCTGCAGGGACGCAACAATTAAGGATCGGCTCAAATTTACCTTTTTCACCACTGCCTTGGTACTATTGTTGCTGTTGTTATTATTGTTGTTGTTGCTGTTGTTGTTGTTATTATTGTTGATATTGTGAGGGGTGGTGGTAGTGACGGACGTGGCAGCAGCAGAGGAGGTGTTGGCACGCTTTGGTGTGACGCCGAGGGTCTGGAGATCAGGCAGTAGTGACGGTAGGATGGATTGTCTTGACCTGACCTGATCTGACCTGGCTTTTCTTGCCTGCATGTACTCAATCCTTCAGCTCAGGTCATTTGTCATATTTTACACCAATCATGTGAAGACTAAGGATATGATTAACAATCCAACATCTCTATCAAACTATCAACAGTACAGTGCAAGATTCAAGCTGACCACTCCTCTGCTCATGATTTTCTTGATAGCTTCACCAAAACATGGTAGTAACCTTCATTCTAATTGGTATAACTTTGTTTTTAAGTAAAGTAATAGAGCATTATATTACATCTGCTGTGGAACCCCCTTGTCTGAATAAAATACAGTAACCTATCTCTCTACCATATATCTCTTCAAACAAACTGCTATGATCTAGATATTGTACTGGTTAAATACAGGTGTCCCAGTTCCAGGATGGTAGTTTCACTCTCATACTGTACCAAACAAAATATGAACTCAGCACATGCAAAACATGCATTCATTATCATGCCTTCAATTACTGACAGACACTGGCAACATAAGCACAAAATTCTGTGGTTGATGAAGTTTGGCCAATATTTAATCATATACTTCAGTACATTACAGTAGAGGAATTTTAATTAGCATTTATTCTTCCCATTACCCTTTTAGTATTTTGAAAACTAGGCATACTTATTTCCATAATATAAAAAATAAAGAATTGCAGGAAAAGACTTTATACTATAGAAGATTTTGGTGTTTATGATTACTGGAGCTATTTTCATACTAACGAAGAAGTCGTCTATTAAGTGCATGTTATTTGCTATGAAAAGTCCCCACTGACACAGCTAACTATAATAAATAGTCTTATATGAAAAATGTTCATTCTCTGGGATCAATGACAGGAAGCCTCTCTGGTGAGGTGCTTTCCCATGAAATTTCTGCATTGGCCCTAATGCTGATCAGCGAAAAATGCATCACCTCAAAAATGTTACTATAAAATAAAGATGAAAATATGTAACACTGGTGCTAACAAGATCCTGGGAAATTTAATTATCTGAATCATAATAAATACACTCATTTATGGACACTACCCTTTCCTCCTCTACTAAAAACAAAAGGATGTTGCAAATTTTTTTTTTTTAATAACAAGGGCAGAGTGGAATTGCCTGCCATAAAAAGGAAGGACATGAAAGAGAGGACGAGAGGTGATTATTCTCATATCTGGCTGAATTCTGGTAGCCACAACCACAAACTTTATTGATGACAATGCTGTCACTACATTAACTGAAAATTTTACATTTCTATTCATCAATATAAAAAATTAGCTTGATATATAAAGGTACACTCGCAATCCAAAATATGTATCCAGGCTTGCTTCGAATAGCCTGATTGAGTATTAAGCGAGTTCAAGCAAATATAAAACAGGATAAGCGTTGTAATTGGTTCACTAGTATGTCGAATGATTCGAAAATTCAACAAGACCTGGATACATATTTTGGATTGCGAGTGTACCTTAAACATTTAAGAGTAGTGAAAAATGAAAGTTTTTTAAAGGCACTGAACCACTATATATTAACTGTAACTGTGGGAAGATGGGAGAAACAGGAGTTGTTTAGTTCTGCAAAATCAAGAGTTATAATTCTGAGATAACCCAAGATGAATTAAGTGGATTTTTCCTAACAAATTTATGAGAACCTGCAATGTGCATCAGAAAATATGAAGTCAACACAATACAGTATAAACAGAATATCCATGACTCCACTTCAATTGTCCTTCGTGGATGTGGAATAATGGCTCATAACTGTATCTGTAAGAACTAGGGTGAACAAAAGCTGTAAAGATGACAAGCAGAGATGGAATCATAAGGAAAAAGCCAATGAAAGTGTGAGAATGAAAACAGAACAGTACTAATGACTGGAAAGAAAGGGTAGTGATGAAATTGTCTATCATTCCCTTGACTGGTGAAGTTAAATGTTATTTAGCGACAGCAGTAAAGATCAGAATGTAATAGATAACAGGAAATTGCCACAGAGATGTAGTGTTTTAGTGTGTAAAGAGAAAATAAGACTAAATTAATGTAAATGAAAGAGAAAGAAATAAAGAGCATAAAGGCAAGTTGAAGGTCAGAAAAAAAAAGGGCTACTTTGAATTACTGTATTTGGAATTTCAAGATGGAGGGGCTGAAGCTTTGTAATTAGCATGCAAATCTGAACCAGGGGATAGGAAGGAGACGAAAGGCCAAAAGCAGTGAGGGACAGCACAGTATGGTACGTACCTTAGCTAGGTTCGTGTTGTGCTTGGTGCCGAGGCCCCTCAACACTCCATCCTGCATCAGATTCTTCTTGTTACACTCATCAGTAGTAGAGCCTTCATCTTCCCCACCACCGCCACCACCCCCACCTGTAACACAAACAGGATGACTCACACACAAGCACAGCAGTTTAACTGACTGTACTAAATATGTCACAAATAAAATTACCAATAACAATCATTCTGTAAGGTAGCAATTATCTGGAAAATGGCAGTGTCATAGTACTTTGTGCTTCATAAACACTAGTCAGATATCTCAAATGAAAACTTTTAGATTATTACTATCATTACTCTAGTTTTAACACAGGTTCATATAGTCATGAACAGAGTGGACTGGAAATGCTGGTTACACATCAAACTCCATGGACCACCAACTTCTTGGTTAGTGGCTGAAGAACAGAAACAGTTCGAGGATTATTTGTATGAGTGTTTTTGCAACCACATACAAATGATCCTCTCCAGTGCCAGATACTGTGAATTCAGCTTAGGTTAATTGAAATTCAGTCAATGAAACTCCACATCATTTACCTTTGTATAAAATAACAAAATAATACATTAAAGCCACAAGGCATCACCTATCACCTTGCAGTCAACGGGGCTGTTCGGCCAGACAGCTTGAGGAACTTCAACAACAACAACTTTGCAGTCAATGAACAAACCATCCTATCAAAAGTAAAATAATCAGAACTCCGACATTCCACCATAGTATCCTACAGAATTGTTATAACTCGCTGGTAAACACTACTGGTATTAAGGAATGGACACAAAATAATTGTTCTTCTGGACGGGAAAGTTCAGCATTGGAAAATCTGGAGGAACAGATTCCTCCAAACTATTCCAAGCAACAGGCTACCATTATTTTTGCTCGTCTGTTCCTGTTTCTTGGCATACTTTGGAGGAGCAATCAAGGTACTCTAATGGACCAAAAGTGTATTACCGTATTCCTTTAAGGACCCTGTGATCGTGTACGAGACTAGGTGGCTTCTTATTCCTCCTGATTAATATACCACGAAACAAACAAGCTTCTTCCATATAGGTGTGAATGCTTCGTGGCAATATTTGAAAGACTCATATACCTCCAATTTTCATACTACGTTACATCACAGGGTTCCTTAAAATATCCACAGGTCTGCCTTACTGTATTCCGAATTCATAAGACATTTCACAGACATTCTTCTCTCTCTTTCTTTTATTTTTTTTATGCATATCTTCTTCGGTGGCAATGACATGTTTTGGTACCCATGTTTTTGACCCAATGTAGATGGTTTCTGAAATGTGCCAATGTGCCTCTCAGTCTCCGTATGTTGACATGAGTCGTTTACTTGTTTGTTTACAAATGTGACGTCAGTTATGTCATATGTTGTTGATTCACCTTTCCAACAGAACCTCCGAAGCTGTATTTTGATGCTTTTTAAAAAAAATTCTAGGTATTTGTTTGGGATATACTCCAAGGTAGAAGGTCGGATCATGCCAATCAACCCTCGAAGCAGATGTGAGGAAAAGACAGCCCGAGACATGATAAACAAGCTCCAAGTTAATCTCCATTCTGATCCCCGTTTTTACAGAAGTGATGCAGAGCTTATTTCTGCTTTTCAAAAGTATTGTTTATGTCCCAATCGCCAAGCTGGGTCTACACTACGAGTATTTGTTATAAAGTGATTTCAAATATACTGTATACGACCTCGCAGAACTGTAAATTGAAGGCCTTCCCTTGCTTTCCCTCCCCTTCCTTCTCTATATTCTTACCTTCGTTTCTTCCAAAGATGTTCTTCCATTTGCGGGGGCCATTGGTCTCACAGATGTTGTTCATGCGTGCGGGGGGCATCTTCACCACCTGCAACACACGCAAGGTAACACCCGTAGGCGAAGTAGAGAAAAATGAGCACACGGTCACAGGCATAAATTATAATTACAGGCACACGATCGGGAGCAAAGTGTAGATCACGAATACATACATCATTATTGGAAAACAGTAATTATAAGCACAAAGTCATAACCACATCTCTGGCGTGCGGTCACACACTCCCAGTCACAATAAGGTTTGAATTAAGTGAACACAAGCTTTTTCAACTGATAATATATCTAGTATTTTTGGTGGCGTACATTCAACATTTACAATCCTCGTTTCACAAGATTTTTAGTAGAAAGTTTGCTGACTGCATTCCGCGTAGTCACAAACACATAGTAGTCACACAGCCACATTTTCTTTTCACATAATAATGAGAGATCGTTCTGCAAGATGTAAATAAATTGAGGTCAATTCAACGTGGCAGAAAAATAAGCACAGTCGAAGTTCAGTGGTCTAGTAGCATACCTCTTTTCTGGCATTACTTATGGTAGGAGTTGAGGATTAGTGACACAGCAAACTGTTAACTTCACACTGGTTTAGAAGGCAATTAAGGACCCTGTGATCGTGTATAGGAATTGGAGACTTCTGATTCCTCCTGATTATGCCACGAAACACGCTCCTTCCTTATAGGTGGTGTTTCGTGGCAATATTTGAAGGACTCATTTACCTCCGATTTTCTGACTATAACACAGGGTCCCTTAATGCAGGTGACAAGTATATTATTTCTGTGAGGGAACAAGGTAGTGAGATTACTTAATTTACTACCTTGAGGGCATCTGTGGTTCCCACCACGTCTGCGTCAGACCGCTCCCCTGAACCTCGCTCCGGGTCCCTTCCACTGACGCCCACTTCAGAGGAGGCGCTGTTGGGTGTGCCTGAGCCCCCACCACACTTGTCACGACGGAACCTGTGGGAAGTTCTGGTATATCAATACCTGCCCAAGTACAATACCCTTTCTTTCTCTTTGCGCTACCCATTCTTCTCACATCAGTCCAGCTTCCTTCCACTCCTGCCACAGCTGTCTGACACGGCACAGGAGTTAAGGAGGCGGAACACTGCGTTAATGTTCCATCGATTCTGAGGTTATGGCACTGGTGCTCTCTCTGCCATATAACCAGGGAAAACTACTTACTGAATGTAGGGATCTGAATCATACAGGGAGCATGTTCTAACCTACATATATGCGGTGGAATCTATTAATATATTCAGCGAATAATAATACTTGCAGTGTCCAGCGGAGTGTAATAAATATAAAAGTTAGAGAAAACTCTGTGCAGTGTAATACTTCCTCATGGTTGCAGTGTATACAGCATATAAAAGCCTTAATAAGGCACATGTTATTGTCTTGATGTGAGACTACATAAATCCATTCATTTACTGTGTAGGGCATAGAGGAGTGGTGCCTGTATGGCCTAACACATACTAAATACATTATCTGGAAACGGGAATTTTCCTTTGGGAGGTTGCTTTGTTATCAGAATGAAATTGCTGCAGTTATTAATAAATATAAATTAATGGATGTATTATTATGCCTGTAGTTTAAGTATTGCTTCATTATTCAGATAATCAAAGCAAGGCAGAAAGTCCCCTGTTCACACAATAAGATTTTTGTCACTATCAAGAATGAATTTATGTTTCCTCAGTTACAAACATCAACATGTACAATGCTAAATAGTCCTTCAGTTATTTTATAAAAATATAATGAAAAATATGACTGCATTCCATATATACAGAGGCGTTGCTACAAGTTACGTAGCTAATAATAATAATAATTTAGTTATACATTCCAATTAGTTCCCTGCTTTGCCTTGGCGAGAGGACAGCGTGTCCACCCTTTGATATCCACGTCAGGATTCGTCCTTGGTTTTCTGACCTTCACTGTACTCTGACTTCTTCACACTGGTCAACTACTTAGGCAGGAAGTACCAGGCCCCATGACCGACATCAGAGAATTATTTATACTATAAATACTATAAGTTATTTATAAAAAGCTATTGATAATTGAAAAAAATGAATTAGTTTTAGTATAAGGGGAAGATAAACTATTTAGGTAGAGAGCCAGACTAAGGTAAAAAAAAAAAAGGATTTGAAGAAATGTATTTCAATATTTACTGCTAATTATGCACGCTTAGCGATAGAAGTATTACAAAGCATACGTTCTTTAAATTTATTTACCAAGGGAAAGGTATAGAAAGAAGGCAGGGGTAACCAGCAAATATTCATCCCATTATTTTAATTCATATTCCCCAGGCTGTTATTCTTACATTGCCATTAACATATTATTACAGATTACTCTTATTAAATGTCATCCCATCATGCAATAGAGATGCTGAATGCTAATTATGGAAACACCTGAATTTTAATTATTTACTATTATAACAGGCTAAGTGATTAATGAGTCAGTGAGCATGCTGACGTCAAGAGACAGATCACCCTCACATGGGCTGCTAATCACTATCACCTCCTTTTACCCACCCAACCCCCGGCCTCCTTTCGTGAGATATTAGAGCACAGTCAGTGTGAGTAACTTGTTCCCATGCTCATCATATTGTTGTTAGAGAGGAAACGCGCAAGATCTCCGCTCTCTGTCTTACCAGAATATTATTGTGGTATCAGAGAATGAGTCTTGCTGCTATGGGGATGGATTTAAATGGCTTAATTGTATAGTATTTAATTCATGTTCACCCTACAAACAAAATCTATCCTAAAGACCTACAGTAGTCATACAGATGTGCCAACGTGCTGTACGACAGGTCAAGGAAACTCCTCTCCCTGTATAGTCGCAATCCACCAGTTTTAGTGTAGCCAGCTAGGAGGAACTATGTTGTCTTTACACGTCTTCCATTTACAAACGACGATGTTCTGCTTTTCATTTTTGTTTTCACGACAACACGATGAACCAAAGAACAACAAAAGGATACCTTAATTTTGCTTCATTTCCTCCTTTGTGGGTGATTAAATATGGCTTTGTGGATCCGACCCCAGCACCGCCTCTCACAACAGATCGATGAAATGATAGGAACAGACTTGACCAAAATATGTTGTAATTGACTTTAGTAATATAAATAATCATAATAATAATAAAAATATAGTAATCCTACAAAATTATCTACTTGGCCCATCCTCGCTGCATGATTACCAAAGCTGGGTATTATGAAAAAAAAGGAAGTCTCTGTGTTATGTTCCTTCAGTATCCGAGAACAATTATGATTATTTTGTATCTCTTTTTTCTCACACCAGCTCATATTACATTCAGGCTTGATAAAAAGAAAAGAAAAAAAGAACGCCCCGACGAAGTTTGTGTTTTTATTTATCCTTCCTTGATTTCGTTCCCTGATGCTTCCTGTTCGATAAAAAAAATCTGAATCTATGTTAGAGTGAATCGTTCTAATGTTACGTGGCTGAAAGTAAATGCATATCAAGGTCTTTATTATAAACTGTAACCCATAGCAGCTTGTCATCAGGAGTGTGCTGCGACAAACATAAACAGTATATTATATAGTATTTGCCTTTCATATTAATTAAACGGGTACTTAAGCAAAACGTTACTTTCTCTGCAGTGAATAATCCAGCCTAATATGGTTACTTAGGTGCAAGTATCATGGTAATAGGTTACTTCATTTTTATAGTCCACTAAGAAGAATCACGGCATTGTGCAAATTATTAACACCGGTTGAAATGGGTTACTTGATAATTAGAGCAGAAGGTGAGAGGCTTTAGAGAATCAGTGGTTTGGTGACGTCAGAACCGTGTACCACAATATACTGTATACCGGATGAGGAATAATAGACCTTTTCTTTCGGGAGAGGAAGCAGCATATCATACAAAAGTGAAAACCGAATAGCTTTGATAATGCAAACTACAATTGTCTAAGATCTGAGAGAGAACCACAACTCTGAAAAAACATTTACATTTCCCCCCACTGTAAAAAATTAGGAGCTCTACCATTAGAGGAAAAAATCATTAACTGCGAGAAATACCATGAAAGGTAAATGTTAATATAGAAAGGTTATTATCATATTTTGTGAATCCCTAAACCTCAGTGATATGTCCACAGGTAAACAAGGCAATCTTTTATTTGTTTCATTATAAATACAAGGAAAATTGAAGTAATTTACAGTTAATATTTGCAAGAATAATTATTCCTATATGTGGACTTAAGAGGAATGCATATTTGGCATGGAGATGACAGCAGTGACAAAGACACAGTGAAACTACTTTAAAATATGTGTTTAATATGTGCGCGCGAAGACAGTATCTTGCTGCGTACTCTTCTAGTAAGTTATATTGTAAAGATGTGGTAGCCAGATCATTTCCAGTCGTAAAATGTATAAGGTAAGATCTGATACAATTTAGACCACAAGGGTTTGCCCATGTGCTCCACTAGACTATATCATAACCCATCAAAACATGGTACGGTACAACACATTATTGTAAATGTAGTAAAGTTTTATAGTGTATGAACCTTAACTTAAGTTAATAGTGTTGTAATACTTAAGTGAATTTGAAACCATTATGAACGCACCTCTTCCAGAATATCTGCATGGTGGATGTGGCTCAGACTGCTCTCTCCGACCCTGTTATTATAAGTATAAAGCTATCTGCACACTCTTGCATGCTATGATGATTTCTCTTCATGCAGAACTTTAATTAATCTTATACAAAATTGCAACATTGACAAAAAAACACATTGAATATTGCTGCCTGAATTGCGTCGCGGGACAATGCATCAGCGATACAGCTCCTGGCTGTATCTTATATACATGCACGGCGAGAGCGAGTCACTTCTTCAAGTTGACAGTAACAATGATAGATTTGCAATGAAGGATGAGGCTTGAGAAAAATATCAGCAATAATTCAGTTTCTAAGACTGAATGATAAAGTTTTCAAGAGCGTGTTTTTTTTGTTTTTTTCGTACATGCGCAGGAGTGCCAGTGAAGCGCCATATTTGAAAAGACGTACATACTACGCCACCGCGTGCTGGGCAGTGTGGATCTTTGAGAACATGAAGCTGAAGGTTGGCTCGTCTTACGGCTAGGTGTGGACGGAAATAAGTTAACGCGGGAGCTGTTGTACACACATACCCAGGATCAACAAACACTTGAGGCGAGGCAGGTGCACGTGATAATTTGGTTGTTGTAGTCTGTCCAACAGTAGCCATAGTTCTGTCTGACTGTGGCTGTTCAAATCCAGGCTAGAGGGAGTAGTGTGAGGGAGGCAGCTACTACAGGAAGTACATGTAACTGTAGTCATGGCTGATCAAAATAATAATAGGTGTAATTTAACCACTGCCAGCCTCGACACCTCCCTCCAGACTTACTACTGCAAGCGCTTTTACCAAATGTCTCAGACAGTATTGTAACCTTAAAATCAGGTTTATATTATAAAAAAAGGCAGAATGGAAGTAATGATGATGAATCGATAAAGCAGAATAAGAAAAGAAGCAAAAGGGAAAAGTATAAATCTGTGCCTCCTGACTGGAAGCGAGCGTCAGTAAGCCCAAGTGACCTGAAGGTGGGTCCGGCCGTCACCACTTTACCTCCAGGTCTGGTCGTTGACACAGCTGGACGGGAGTCACACAAGGAGAAAAAGAAACAAGTCAACATCGAATTGGCTAATCTTCCAGTGAGTAAGTTGACATTCGTATTAAAGCTACATATCTATATTGTGTTCTATAAGTAATATACGTAACTGAACATTGCATGCCACATCTTGACTTTACAGGATATTCTTCCTATATGTTGCATCAATCTGTATTGATGGTTTTTGGTCACATTATCGTTCCACACTTTCACTTATAAGAATCGTTCGATCGTTAACATTTGGGCTTCATCTGGCTTTGAGAGACAGGTTTATATCACATGCAATGCTTAGAAATTTTCATGAAACTTAGTACGCATGCAAATTTTTGAACATATTGCTGTAAAACAACAAATCAGCTGCAGTTCACGTCACGTCAGGCAATGCACTTTTGTATGGACTCTCAGTACCCCAAGTAACGAATCGAATAATTCCCAAGTCTAATTGAAAAACGAGAATATGACCTGTGTTCGCGATAAAGTTGTTCAGAACCACAGACTGATGAGGGGAGATTGTTCAAGACCATTGGTGTGAGACAGATGGAGAAATATGCCACAAGATAATATTATTAAAACATATAATTTGTAAGGATCTAAGCAACTTATGCATTTAGCACCATTTGACAGAATTGATAAAAGGATAATTCTGAACTTTTAAGGAAGCCTGGAAATATACAAATGTCCTTCAGGTTACAAATGTAATTCCGTACACTTATGCCATTCAGTTTCTACCTTTTTTATGTTTAACCAAGAACTAAATTAATCCATCCTGAACAACAACATAACTTTTGTCATCAGTTATGATTCAAACATGTTTCTCAATCTGTCTTCACTGACAAACTTGCCACGGGACTCACAGTATTCCTAATTAAGGGAAGTGGAAACATATACTTCTGTCAGCCGGACAATAAGTGTAGTAAGGAGTAGAATTAAGGACCCTGTGATCGTGAATGAGAATTGGATGCTTCTGATACCTTCTGACTATGCCACGAAACAAGCTCCTTCTATATTGGTGGTGTTTCGTGGGAATATTTGAAGGTCTCATTTACCTCCAATTTTCTGACAACATCACAGGGTCCCTTAAGAATACTACACAGTGGCAAAAGTTTGCAGACATGATATACAACAGGCTGTGTATTTTCTGGTAGATGGTTGATATCCAAAGCTGATATCGTCAAGTTTACCGTGACCATAGCCGCGGTTTCATCACCCAGGAGTACAGTGAGGGTAAATAATATCTCTCCTGATCCGAGACACAACTGAATCTCTATACCAACTGAAGTGAAGTGGGAGGAGTGGTGGTATGGAAGGTTGAGAGAGATTCATGTTTTGTCTTCGTTCAGGACACAATTATTGACCCCCAGTGTACCAGTCAGACACACATATTCAAGTCATATGCAAAGTACAGTACAAGCCTCTATAACATTGGCTAAGTAACGTTCAGTAGCTCCCAAAACAATCTTTATAACCCTGTGCATAACAATCAGACACATTTCATGGGGCGTGATTATTTGATACATGTTGAGTGAAGCAGCAACAAAGGTGAACACTGCTCGCTGCAAGTTACAGCTGTGTATGACTTGGGAAGATTATTTTTTTTTTTAGCTGTACCGATATTAATCATAACAAAGAGTTAATGATATCATGAACCAGTTTCCATTTACATGTCGAAGAATATTAATTTTGCAGTGATATGGTGTCGCTTCTTTATCAATAATGTCCAAGACGGCTTACCAAACTTAATTAAGGAGACGGCAAGTAGTTAGACAGTATGGGTGGTAGCCAAGAATATCACGATGGTGTTGATGATGACGTGGTAAGGGTGTGATGACTCTGTTGTTTCTTTATGGAGTCATCGTAAGGGTGTGATGACTTTTTTGTTTCTATATGGAGTCATCGTAAGGGTGTGATGACTGTTATTTCTTAATAGAGTCATCGTAAGAGTGTGATGACTTTGTTGTTTCTATATGTGGTCAGTCATCGTACCAGTCCCACACCATCATGAACACCACCGATAATTCTTGCCTACGTTGGCCCTATGTTTGATACTGTTCACTAAGCCATCCTTCGCATCACACATCATCACAGATAGTTTTGGAAGCTAGTGTATAACATTTAATTAACGTCTGTGTGCACTGTGCTGGGTTACCAACAAGCAAACACATATCATGCCTTCTTCTTGCATTACCAATCTTTTTTATGCAGTAATAATTAGCATATTATTTTAAGGCGCCTAAGATAAGATTTTTGTCTGGGAATTGAAAGCTATGGTTCCTCCAATCTGTGACTGGAAACAAACTATATGCCTGAGTATAAATAAATGATCTGCCTCCTGTACCTGAGTATAAACAAATGATTTGCCTCCTGGTACAGTTTGGAGAAATCTGTAGCGTTAAATATACCGACAAGACCTAGCCCTCTTAACTGTCTTGGCAACGTGGGAATAGTAAACGTAGAATTGTTCACTTTTTGTTCCTCGCCTACAAGAAGTTTAGGGGGTAAAATGTTGGCGAATTGCAGGTCAATAATTTCTTTAATCTGTACCGCAAAACAGATCACCAACAGTAAGTTAGTAAGGCACAGTTTAGAGGAATCAATAGCCAACAATTTACTAACACCTCACCCCATTATGGATTAGAATAACTCTGTGAAGAACAGACATCTTATCCCCATATTCTGAAAGCGTGTGTAAAGTTGAGCATCTGTTGAACCCTACCTTGAACAGGAAAGGTTCTCTCTCTACCTGTATTGTACCCTTTTAACTTAAATAATCAAAGCATCTCCTGCCTGGATAAATGAATATTCTGGCTGGATTTTTTTCCCACACAGAACCAGCCGACAACTATTTCCTTATCAAACTTGTATGAGTGTCCGAACTTGCAATAAAAGTTGGACGTGTATTCCCTACCTGGAGAAGATCTTGCGGACAAGGTGGTCGTGGCTGAGTTCCTGTTGGGGCTCATGCTTCCGTCTCTCGGCCAGTTCCTTCTCCCTCCTCACGTCGCTCACCTTCCGGAATATGAGCTGTGTGGAGAGTGTGGGGTCAGCTGAAGTTTCCATTCAATAGGTTTATATTGTGGGCGAAACCCGAGAGGCGATGATTTCTCCAAAATGTGCCAAGAAGGAGATGGCAGACAGTGCAGTATAAGGGGTCTATGTAAACAGAATATCAGTGTTTTGAAAAGTTTGGCCGTCTGACTAAAAAATTATCATTAAGGGTTCTGTGATACTATACGCAAATTGGAGATTATTGATATCCCTAAATTATGCCTGGAAATATACTCCCTCAGTATACTATAGGTACAAGTATTCCTCGAAGCCATGCTAAAATCCAGTACTGCTTTTTGGCAGGGTTTCGAGGAATCAGTAACCTTCAATTAGTCAACAAAATCACATATTCCTTAAAGCTATGTCACTCCATCACTGGCTTAGCTTCAGCTGCTGACTTACCCGGTGTCTGAGGTTGTACGTGAGGACGAGGTTCCTGGCAAACGAGTTGGCAAACGCATGATAGAAATCGAGGACCTCCAGGAGTTTCTCTCGTTTGATGGCGTGTAGGTCACAGTAGGTGAGGGCTCTAACGTTGGCGGCGCTCTGACCAACGGTGGGGTCTTTCCAAAAGGTGTCACCGAAAACATCACATTTACCAAGGATGGCTACCACTTCATCATCCTGGATCACTTCCAAGGATCCCGTCACAATGAAGCACAGTGTGTCCAGCGACTCCCCAGTGTGGAACAAAAGGTCACCTATGGAAACAGTTTAAATTGTAGTTGTAAACAGTACATAGGCATAATCCCAATAATGGTATGACTTTTCAATTCGTTTAATAAAATTTTAGCAAAAGATTGAAGGGATGATGATGATGATTATTATGTATTTAATTAAACAAGTAACACACACCAACAACAAAAGCCACAATGGAACTCCACAAAGGGGAATACCATCTCCTACAGATTATAACTTGCATTGTACTTGCATGTCCTCCCAGAACCAGACCCCAGATATACATGACCCATTGCTATGTGGATGATAACCCTACCCACGTATACAACCACAACCATACCACGATGAATTCAGAAATATGTCGAGTAGCTGGAGCAATGATTCTCTCTAAACGCAGTGATAGAAACATCATAACAATCTTTAGCAATTTCAACTGAACTGTATGTAGATATGAACCTAGCATGAGTCTCACATTCCCCTTCACTCTATAATATGACAAAAAAATGTCACTCACTTAAGCACCAATTATTCTATGAGACTAATTTTGATCACCACATAACCTTCACACACCACACCATGGACACACACAATACCACAACATAATACAATAGGAAACCATAAGGAAACGGGCTCCCAAATCAGTCAGTCATATCACGATTGGACAATGTAAAAGTCACTGTATAATTATTATGACACGAAAACCACCCCCACGCCACACAAAAATAAAATGTTCACCTCTATAGTCTGGTGTTGTGTATATACCGAGTGAGAGACTGAGTGGCAGACTTACTAAATAGGTAAATGATAACGTTACTGAGTGAGTGACTAACTGACTGAGTAAACAAACAACTGAGTGACTGACTGACTGAGAAAATGACTGAATAACTAACTGACTGAGTAAACAAACAACTGAGTGACTGACTGAAAAAATGACTGAATAACTAACTGACTGAGTAAACAAACAACTGACTGACTGACTGACTGAATAACTAACTGTCCTGCTGACTAACCTGGTGCTGAGTGGCTCATTGTGAAGTGCATGGCTAGAGCTCTGAGGCAACCATCTGAGGCGAGGCGGAAGGCAGGGTGCTCGTTGAACACTTTGCGGTTGAGATGAACACAGATGTCAGCCTTCATGTCCTTGGGGCAGTAGTTCAGCACCTGGGGGAGTGGATGGGCTCAGTGCTGCTCAATACTCACTCAACCTCACCTCACCTCACGCACGTACAGTACATCTCAGGCACGTACAGGTATGCATTTCACTCATCTCACGTACACAACATCTCATTCATATCACGCACGTACAGTACATATCATTCATAGCACGCACGTACAGGTTTGCATTTCA
Organism: Petrolisthes cinctipes; assembly: GCA_033782935.1. Classification (NCBI taxonomy): domain Eukaryota; kingdom Metazoa; phylum Arthropoda; class Malacostraca; order Decapoda; family Porcellanidae; genus Petrolisthes; species Petrolisthes cinctipes. The sequence goes on along the minus strand of JAWQEG010003066.1, from coordinate 47,817 downwards.
CTCATCTCACGTACAGTACATTTCACTCATTTCATGCACGTACAGTACATCTCATTCATATCACGCACGTACAGGTCTGCATCTCACTCATCTCACTCATATCACGCACATACAGGACATATGCATCTTACCTTTCTCACGTTATGCATGCAGTTCATTTCACTTGTTCATCTCACACACGCAACTCACCTCACATACCTTGACACGCCACTGTAACATCCTTCTCAATGCACCTCACAAGACTAGAAGACTAGCTTTAAATTTGACATCACTGCACAGGCCTTTCATGCTCACTTGTCATTCTTTTATAAAAAAAATTATGATTATTTGAAGCAAGTTAGAAAGGATGAAATTGAAAAATTAAGCTTTTAGTTGTACCACGAGGAAGATAAATGATCACTGGACTAATTACAGGGAAAGAGCGAGTGCAATCTACAAGCAGAAAACAAGGATGGATAAAAAGAGAGGAAGTAAGAAAACAATGGGAGAAGCAGGCCACATCCACGTCCCAAAGCCCAATACAATTGTTATATTATTATGTATAGTACAAAGGTGGTCAAAATCCGCTTCCCATGCATCGTTCTCTCGAGGCTTTCCGTCGCTTGAGGAAACATGTGAGTTGTGTCTCTAGCCCTGTTGGAGTCCTCAGAAAGGTGAATTTGGAGCGAGAGTTGTAGCCCAGTTGAAGCCACTTAGATGCGTTCGTAAGGTTTTATTTATATGGATGCTCATACGCAAACTCCCACTCACAATTTGAGAGTAATCTACTGTCATTCAAATGCTGAATTGGGAAAAGTATCACTTTATATACATCAAGAATATCTAGTTGGATTCAAAAGATTCATCTGGGGATATATCTCTACGATTAAAGTCTTATTAATTCGTGAATGTACACAATACCATATTTAATTCCTTTAAAATGATGAAATACACATCAATTATTTTAGGCCGGTTACCCCCAGGTCATGTTACCCGCATCTACAACACCTTCATACTCATGGCCTCAATTCCATACCAGCAACTTTCTGAATTAAGGTCATTGTTTCCATTTTTTTTAACGAATGTACACATCACTGTTTGAACACGATCGAGTGGCTTCCAGGTGAGATTTTATCAACTTCATCACAATAACGATAGTGAAATATTAAGCATCTCTATTTACTGTAGATTATCTTTAGATTATCTACACGTCACTACATTAACTTTCATCGTAAGAAAGTTGATAATAAGGTAACATTATAATATGGTACAAGCTTGAGAAACTTGCACTGTTCTAGTTCATCATTCCTAACCAACCAATAACAGAATTATTTTACGCAAGACATGTAAGTGTACACTGGTTTTCTTGCCAATCAACATAAAATATTGAATCAGTTTCTAAATTATTACCAGAGGAGATCAACCTGGGATTTTCACTTCGTCTGTCCTCAGTCAGCTGTAATATATATAAGAACTGTGACTACTTTCAACCATATACCAATACATTTACGACATCAGTAGTTCAACCAGCGCTACATGTCAGTTCCAGGAAACACTAACGACAGTATTGCTTCTGCGTGTAGTTGGGGGGGAGGGGGACTTTGGCGCAAGGGATATTTAACGTGGTCGTTCTGCCTCTCTGTAGTGAACACCGGGATTATCGAGACAACGCTTCAAAGTTTCATTAAAGGACCTTGTGACATAGTAAGAAGATTGGAGGTAAATGAGTCCTTATATAATTTAGAAGGAGCTTGTTTATTTCGTGGCATGGTCAGGAGGAATCAGAAACCTCCAATTCTCACACACGATCTGTACAGGGTCCTTAATGATGAGAAATGAAATTAAGCTTCGGGCGAGTCTGTACATCCTGATTTTAAAAAGTTTACAAAGTGGGTGGATGAACTGTGATATGGCCGAGGGACGAGATGATCCTGTCAAAGCAAAGGTCAGGTCTGGTTGGCTAATTACTATTTGGGCAGGCAGCGAGGGAGGGAGGGAGGGAGGGAGGGAGAGGCGATGGGAGTGATGGAGGTGTGGGATTGTAATTATGGCATCACTAAGTTTGAGGGAGAAGCAAGGAGAGACTTTGCTCTAGTAGGTTTATTATATTATGCAGACTGATTTTAAGGTTGTGATTCAGTTACGTTCTGTACTTATTGTTGACTATATATAGGATAAATCAATCAACATTGTCGCCTTACCTGACAATAGGATAATGCAGAGAGAAGAGTGGAATAGCAGATATAAAAAGTGTAGAAATATAGAATGGAGCTGTCTGTCTGAAAGAATTTGTGGGATGAGGAGTATAGGATTAGGAGGAGGAAGAGGAGGAGGTGGTGAGGGAGATTAAGAGACTGAGAAACAAGACTGCCCCTCTCCCCCCCCCTACCTCAACACAGTCCTGCTAATATGAGGAGGTATCTCTCTGGCAGAGGTTGAAGAAATCAGGAGGAGGAGGAGGAAGTGGAGGTGAGGAAGAGGGAGAAGGAAGAGAGAGAGAGAGAGAAAGAGAGAGAGGCAGGCACACACAACCCAGGAAGAGGAGGAAGTGGAGGAAGGAAAAAAAAAAAGAAGAGAGAGAGAAAGAGAGAGAGGCAGGCACACACAACCCAGGAAGAGGAGGAAGTGGAGGAAGGAAAAAAAAAAGAAGAAGAGAGAGAGAGAAAGAGAGAGAGGCAGGCACACACAGCCAAGAAAGAAGAGGAAGAGGAGGACGTGGAGGTAAGGAAGAAGGAGAGGGAAGGGAATTGGAGACAAACAAACAGACAGACAGACAGACAGAGCAAGATAGAGTCAGGCACACCCCAACCAGTACAGGTCCCCACGCGGTGGCCGGCGGGGCTCCCTCCACCACCAAACAAGCTGCCGCCCTCCTCCACTGCGGCGCCGCGTTGAATGACCCGCCGACTGCCTGCCTGCCTGCCTGCCTGCTTGGTGTGCCGGCAGTGAGGAGGGGCAGAGTGCACAGTGCCTCATCATCATCATCATCATCATCATCATCATCATGCCATGCGGTGCCGGGCGGGAGCGGCACTCTGAGTCTCACACCAGGAGGGAACCCGCGTCTTATACTAGTGAAAAGCATGCAAAAAAATTATATAATGGTCCAAAGGGAAAGTCCCGCCAAATTTTGTGGTGGTTGTAAATACCGTACAAAACCAGAGCAAGCAGAAATTATTAGTATGCAGTTTATTCCCGAGTTTGTGTGTCTTAGTCGTTGTTGTTGTTGTTGTGTGGTGGTGGTGGTGGTCCTGGTGGTGAGGCATGTGTGTGTGTGTGTGTGTGTGTGTGTGTGTGTGTGTGTGTGTGTGTGTGTGTGTGTGTGTGTGTGCTGGAGCCACGAGCGTGATACACATCAGCATCACAATCACACACCCCTGTCTCATCAATCCTCAACTCTCATCCACGTGTCTCACCAGTCATCCATCCACCCACAACACCAGTTACCCTCACCCTAAGTCACCCTCCGTGGTCAACCTCACCTGTCACCCTTTCACGAAGTCGCCGTCATCACGTCTCTACCCAAACGTCACCATCCACAATATTGTCATCATCGTTGTCTTCACGTCCACCCTTATCACATCAACAGAATTGTTTGGCGTCTCGTTGAACACAGTGGAAAGAGGAGCACTGGGAGAACACATCACCTAGAGTCACAGTGTTCCCTTTTTGTTGCTGAATGTAAATATCTACAGTCGATATTGTCAAGGCTAATCGTGATTGGTTGAACCTCGTGACCCATCGTAATTAGCAATCAACAGGCAATCAGAAGAAACCCCTAATTCTCGCCTGTGGACATTTACCGTCGCTACGGAAACACAGGCTCTAAGAAAACTTAATACGTGACTTTATTCGTGAACTAAGAAACCATCCCTGAGTAACTCTATTGATGACAGTGGTTTGGTCTGAATGCATTCCGTTTGTGCCAACTCTTATTGTCTACTCGTCAACCATGATCCCTTAATGGCCCTGTGATCGTGTATGGGAATTGGAGGCTTCTGATTTTTTCTGTCTATGCCATGAATACGCTCCTTCCATATTGAGTGGTCTTTTGCGGCAATAACTGAAGAACTCATTTAACTCTAATTTTCTGACTACATCACGGGGTTCCTTAACGGTCTGGAGATACTTTACGTAATAAATATAAATGTTTCTAAGGCAAGTTATAATTAGGATTGATTTTAATCATTACCTGCTCGAGTTTTTCTATGGCACGGTATTAATGTCTGGAATTTGTCATAATACAGTCACATCATATAATATTAACACTCACAGGGATAATTCACTTTAAATAGCTACTTCTTATGCCGTGCGCTTTTACTCTCATATTAACTTTCCATGCTGAACACTCTACTAAACTCTACTGAAATCTATAAAGGTTATATCACACGTCTTATTGCTGTCTACTGCCTCATGAACCTCTAAGAAAAATAACAGCAAAGTTGTGAGGCGAGACAGACAGTCTTTCTTTAATCCATGCTGCAGGTCTGTTAACAGTCTGCATCACTAAGTCTTCTCTAATGCTGTTAGTTATAAACACATATGTCAACTGTTGTTATTAGACAAACTGGACGATGATATGATGCAACACACGTAAACTATCTTCTTTCTTTTAATGGGTACCACGTATGTAAGCTACTAAGCTTGGTACAGTCCCTGTTTCTTGGGATTTTTAAAATTGTAGCAAATTCCTACGATATTTCATCTTTTCACTCTTTTTACTGGGATTTTTTGTGACTCGAGTTTATTTAATTCCTGTAGCCATATGAAGAACTGTTAATATTCAGGGGATACAATTTGCTTTTGTACATCTTTCCTCCTCATTTAACAAAGTGCAAAGCATTCCAGTGTTTCAGTCAGTCACCCATGAGTCAGTCAGGTCAGACCAATCAATCAGCAGGCAGCGAGGTCAGCCAGTAATGAGTCATAGGTATGGCGTTGAAGGTGAACTGGAGACTACTGATTCTTCCCAAAAGTACCACAAATAGACCATCTATTGTGATGTGACAAGTTTCTTAGCCCAGTTTAGAGGAATTCACTATACTCGTACCATTTAACCTCCATATCTATACAAAAGTCAGTAGCAGAGTATGAGGGTTCTACATAATCAACAACAGCATTGGTATCCGCCGTCACTAGAAAATCGGTGTCAATAATTTTACTTGTGTTTTTATATGTGTCTTTTCCATCAACCATACTTAACTATGGAACATAAGCCCGTCTAAAGTTCCCAAGCCATGTGGAGGTGATGCTTCATTGCCAAATACTCCACCACAGTCCAAGCGATTAAGCGGATTTCTGGTCTTGATTGTACACTCTTCGTCGAGGGCAAAAGAACACCGTATGCTCCTTAGATAATAGCAGAGACATTTGGCTTCATGAGGTAAAGACATCCTCATCCAAATTTAATGTACTAATTCCTCCAAGTTGTATCTATCACCATCCAACCTATCAAAGCTGAGAGGTGGACTGTTTTTTGGATGAGCTTGTTGGAATGGGTAGCAGCCAATATATCACGACCCATGACTTTTACAGCATCATCACACTAACAGGGTTCTGACAGTTTCATTGTTCAGTATCCGTCACAGGTTGCTGTCACCCACATCAATATTTACAGGTGGTGATATTTCTGAACATTGTATACACCTCAAACCACACATTCTACAGACGGGGTACAGTACGAGTATCAGTGAGGTCAATGCACCAACCAAGACGAGAACAGTATCACCACCAAAGCTTATTTCCTCTCTTCTCCTTGAGTGCGATGCAATTCCCTTTGTTCGTACAGTCTGACAATGATTCACCTTGTCCTTGCTCGGTTTTAGTTCCCTCATTTTGAACAGATAATACTTTGCGCACTAAAGCTTTAGTTAACAATGATTGTGAATGGTGGACCTGTTACAGGTTAGCACATCCTCAAATAAGAATACTATTCACGGGACATAAAACTTTCTGTTCATCAAGTCACATCGGCTAGAAACACGGGGACAATACCCAGTATGAACCAACTGGATCTGTTATACTGACCAACAGTATATTGCCAAAACGAAAACTGGGCAAGAGTTCATGAAGTACAGCTGTAGCTTACTCTTCCCTGAACACTTCTGGAGATATCTGGCATCCTCATCTCTCTTCTTTCTGAATATACAGTACAAAGAACCTAAAATCTTTCACCTTTGGATAATGAGTTTCTTCCTTCGGCAACCTATCAATAGCCTGATGTTTATCAATGGCTCTAAGCATATAGTATCAAAGACATAAGCTGTTGTTTGGTTATGGAAATACTGAAGTACGGTAGTTTACCCACTGTAGGTCAGCAGCAATTTTATCCAACAAGAAATTTCGTCGGTCTTCATTTGGCTTAAGCACAAAAGTTGTCAGCCATTGTCGAAATGTTAAAGGAGTGATTGATATGGCATAATGAATTATGAGTTTTTCACTGCCGTCCATAAAGAGTACCCATAAGCAGATAAGGAGAGGAATCCAGGTATGTATATGTCCAGAAGTGTTCTACGAGTAGTGAAGGGTACATAGGAACATCATGGTCAGGATGATACTCTATTATCTCCATTGCACAAGGAGTAACAGTACAGTCTAACATCATTCGACTATACACAGGGTCACTCAGTCTGTGGAAACACCAGCAGTATATGGTTCACTCTCTCTCACAACTCATAATATTGTTAGTCATGGAGTATTATTATGAAGTGATCGTTTCTCCTGATATGCTAGATTAAAAATAAAATAATTATGTTACGTGAGTTTTAGGTCACCTTGGTTTAAATGTTATAGTATTCTATGTTAGGAACTATAATTGCAAGTGGAGTTAATACTATCTACTTGTTAGTAATTTATCATCACATGCTTGTTAACTTACCTGGTAATATGTTTCTATTAAAGTCAACGAATCAAGCCAAAAACAAAAGAAGCCAACGTGCACTACTAAGCAAAAGATGTCAATCCAACCTTCCGGGTTACTTAGGCCCAATAATCGGCTCCAGTATATATAATGTGTGTGTGTGTGTGTGTGTGTGTGTGTGTGTGTGTGTGTGTGTGTGTGTGTGTGTGTGTGTGTGTGTGTTTGTGTGTGTGTGTGTGTGTGTGTGTGTGTGTGTGTGTGTGTGTGTGTGTGTGTGTGTGTGTGTGTGTGTGTGTGTGTGTGTAATAGTATGCATGTGTGCCTGTGTGTACGTGTATGTATGTATATATGTGAGGGGCATCGTGGGGTGGGCTGTGTGTTGTGTTGTGTTGTGTTTGCTCACTCGACTCACACTCTCACACAACAATACAGTAGGTCGTTTGATGTGGTCGCCATGCTTGCTTTTCACTTGTATAATAATGAAATCTCCGGCCGCCGCGTCGGGTCATAAGTACCTCGTTTTCTACCTTATTGGTGTCGATGCCCTTAGTCATGGCCCAGGTGGACACGACGTAATCCATGACCCTCTCGGACAGCGCCTTAGGAACTTCGTGCAGCTTCATAAACTCCCTCACGTTGTTCAGCATCTCGTGGTACTTGGCTGTGGCCGAGGTCATCTGTTGTATGATGGTGGTGACGTGGCCGAAGATGGTGGCGTAGAGCAGCGCTGTGGTGGGAAGCAATGGTCAGGCAAGGTTGGTTGGTTGGTTGGCTGCATTAGAGGGACTGGATTGATGGATTAGTGAAGGAGATGAGGAGGGAGAGGGTTGGTGGTGAAGATGTAAAAGGAAGAAGTGCAGGTAGATCAGCTGGAGGGGTGGTAAGGTGTTGTATATGGATGTAGGGTGTGTGTGTAGTTGTGGTTATGGTGGGAACATGGGAAGAAAGATAAGGATGGCTCCAGGGGCAGAGTACGGATTCAAAGTAAGGTGATGGCGGAAGTGTTTCGGGGTGAATGGCAATGGTTGTGGTTCACGGTGAGTAATGGTGGTGACCCTATTGGATGAACATATTTCAGAGGAAGTTGTCTAGGACCAAAGAGAATCACGATATCAATACTGTGGGCGAGGATGGCGTGACCTGAAGGTGTTTTTAATAATGAGAACTAGATAGACTTCGATATCTGCTTCTGGCCACTGATAATTAAAGGTATGGCAGGTGAAGGTGTGGCAAGTGAAGGGGTGATGAGAAAAGTAAACTGTGATAGCCTTCCTAACCTGCAATGATCATCATGCATATAGTGAAGATCTTTTCATTATCTGTCTCTGCCGCCACGTTGCCGAAGCCGACCGACGTCATGCAGGTCATGGTGAAGTAGAGTGAGGTGACGTACATGGTCTTCTTGGTGGGCCCTTTAACTAGTTCAAAGTTGTTAGATGCGTTCGACATGTGATACGGCAACTGAGTCACGTTGGCCAACTTCCACAACCACGAGTACTGGATGCCGTTGTCAGCGTCACTCTTGCCTATGGGAGGGAGGGGAGGGACACCATAGTGTATATTAGATGTTGGTTAGTCCAGGGTTTTCCAGAAGAGTCTGTAAGAGAGGAGTGGGTATAAAAGGGGAAGAAAGCAGACTGTGCTAGGCCAGAAAGACTTTGTACCACAAAGGAGAAGAAGAAGACAGGCATTAGGGACATCAAACACTAAGGGAAAAGGAAAGGAGGAACAGTTGAAGACAATAAAGGGACTGGTTCGGGTTCAAAGGGGCATTAAAATCCTTAAAGGTTTGTCCACATCCTTACAGGCAAAACCCACCCAACGTGGGGTGTGCCAAAAGAGTGTGATGGGTAGCACTTCCCTCGACGAAAAAAACAGAAGAAAATTATTATGTTTTCGACCATCAATTCTCAAATACTTGCATACTTGTAGGTAGAGTTTTTTACCTGAACAAAGAGACAATTTCTCATTTGTGGGAAATAGAACTGTTACCCTTTACAGAAAGACATACTTCACGGGTCCTCACAATTTTCTATTATCCAATTGACATTTATGCTCCAGTGTATTAGTCTCCAAAGTGAAGTGTACTATTTTTGGTATGTGTTACGCGATCTCTATATTTTAATTAGTGCCATAAGGCCTTAGCAGTTTGGTACTAAAATAACATTATTAATAAGTGCTGGTGTTTATGCATGGACTATTCGTATATAATTGGAAGGAGGGACTCTAGTTTGTTGGGAAGGAACGAACACTCATACCTGTTAGTAGTAGTAGTAGTAGTAGTAGTAGTAGTAGTACTAGTTGTATGTAGTAGTAGTAGTAGTAGTAGTAGTATTCTCTTACATACTCGCAAGGGGAGGGAGGATGACATTGTAACGTAAGTGAAAGGAGGGGGAACAGCAGCAGCCAATCAACGAGGACAGACTAACCTATGCTGTACCAGATGCAGGCGAGCCAGTGTGCCACCAGCATGTAGAAGCAGAGGAGGAGGATGAGCATGGCTGCCCCATACTCGAGGTATCGGTCCAGCTTCCTCACCACCCTGCCCAGCCTCAGCAGCCTCACCACTTTCAGGGCCGAGAAGAGGGACCCGATGCCCTGCAGGAGGTGAAAGAGAGGGGGCACGGGCTCTCAGTAATACGGGTCTGAACGAGTTGACACAAAGGGCATCGTCAGTAGTCCCCAGCCAAGAATATTAATAACCCTCTCAAGTCTGGTGACGATCTTCACACACACATTTCTTTTGACATATAATTGACACTTATATTCAATAGTGAGTAACGTCGGAACATGGGAAGGTTGAATTTATCTTTATCTTATCACATGAACGCAATACTTTTAATGAATTTTCTAATGTGCTGGACATGAACGAGAAAACAGAACAGGACCCTCACTGTGTCCAGGATTTGAGTCTGCACAACTTATTCTACGTGAACACAATTAAGTTAAGGAGTCCCAGTAATCACATAATGCCGTGTTAATAAATATATGCAAGTTACTCCATCCGGGAATCAAACCCGTGGCTAGAAAATTCCCGGGTGGGGTAACTTTCCTCACGGCTTGATGACGCACTTTCATGTTCTGGCTAAAGTAAGACAACACATTATTCAGTTGAGAGAAACCCCAGGACATAAGACAGATAAGGGTAACACTTTCATCACCACATATGCAATAATATTGAGTAAGTATTCTTCTAAAACAATCTTGGGGATCACTCTTCTCAGCCCACTCATTATATTTTCTCGTCTGAAGAGGCAAAGACGTAAAAGCCTCCCTGATACCAATGTAAAGGACCTCAAACTATCAATAATGTATGTTTTCGATGAGAGGAAGACCTTAATTGGGGAAATGGAAATATGTATTGGTAGTTTTCGTGTATGAACATCTTCATCAGTTCTAATGCTCCACAAACACTAAATAAGCAAATCGGAAAATAACGCCAGCCGTAGATAAAATGCAATTCCTAAAGTGACAATGTCGTCTTTTATCCCAGACTCATGTACCCCAAACCATAGTAATAAAGAACGAAAAAAAACAAAAACACAATGGGTTAAGCTACTACCATTAATACGCTTCTTTGGCAGAGGTATTGTTTGATGCTTTCTGAATTTTGAACAGACACGAGACGATTACATTTCACCAAGCGATGTATCAATGGGTGACACGTCGAGGGTGACAATACGGACTTGCACTGTTTGTTTTGATATTATTATTTTTTTTCAGTGCGCGGTGTGTCCTTTTACTGACAACATTGTGGCCTCAACATGTAAACACCTTCATAACGGAAACACGCCTTACGCTCAAAAAAAACAAAAACAAAACGGTTCTGTCTATTAAATCCATACAAACCAATTAGTAACATGCTGAAAATCACAACGACGCCACTACGATTAGCAAAGTAAGCAGTACACTGACGTAATGGGTATAGTATAGACGACCACTTGTCACGGGTTACGAGAATTCCAGCGTATCAATCACAGAAGCACAGGCACTGAAAATCCCTATATAAATCTACGGTAAACACGCGCCACATTTCAGTATCACATTTGAAATTTTTTTATTTTTATTTTTTTTATTTTTTTGTTATTATTTTTTTTTCTCCTTCCTTGGTTTGGGTAACGTGTGTCTTACTTATCTCTTTCCTTCAAAAACAATACGAAATATCTTATGATTTTAATGTTTAATACACTCTCGCTAACCAATACAACTGACCATCAAACATTTCACTACAATTTATACACACCTGACGCACTGCACCACTGAAACACAAATTAGGACGCACACACGAATTATTGCACTCCGTGAAGCGAAGCCAAGTCTGTGGCCTTACTTAAGGATCTTATGTAGCCGTGTTCGTGGTTAAATTGATTTCTCAGTAAGCGTTTTGTTCACTGTATACATATCGAAGCTTATAGTTTTATGAATATCAGTTTTGGTGTAGACTGTTCCGAGCTCCTCTCTTATCCTGGCAAGTCTGTTTTAACCACACTCACACGTGCATTTTTTTGATGTGGAAGATAAAGATGGCATATGACTATTCCTCATAAAATGTGAAAGTTGATTTATATATATGCTAACTTTACTTTATTTTTCTATAAACAAGTCAGCAGTTCCAAGGATATACTTAAACACAACAAAAAAATAAAGAAAGGGAATTTGCTTGCCCGACTACAAGAGAGAGATAACCAAATAAATAAATTTACAGTTAAAATTCTCTACTGTTTAACATGATTTCAGATGTTTTTGGTTTAAATCTATCATGTAAAGGCAGGTCATGTGAGGCCAGCACATCTATGAATGGGGGACTATCCACAACACACAACACACACTTGTTTGGGTCTTTAATGTTCCTGTAAATTTGGTCTCAGGTATTGTGCACCACGAAATTTATGCACAGTGCTCGTTTTATGATTTTTTGTGCTATATTAATTTTTTTTACAGAGTACAAAAAGAAAGACCATAACCTAATCGGAGAGTCCCCCATTTAGTGACACAGGTAGAGAGTTAAGATTCTGAAGTGAACTCTGCCTGTATGAATAGACAACTGTTGTTAAATACGTGACTGTTTTGTACTGCCAGCACCTGTGAAAATCCTAGAGGAGTGTGAGGCAGGCAGGTTGGGCAGCATGTGGGTGAGGGGGGGAAGGTGCCGGTGTCCGGGAGTGACGTGGAGTGCACAGTTCCATCTGAGTTGAATCGAGCCTGGGAGTGTCCGATATATGAGGACGGGTGGTTGGGTGGGTGTGTCAGGTGGGAGGGATAGGCGGGCAAATCTCCAACGCCATTATTTCTCCAACGTTTCGAGCTATGCGGAGTTTATTTTCTTTGAAGACAGGCGGAGGTCGGGCTGTGCAGCGGTAGTGTTCTCGCCTAGTGCCTAGTTGGCCCGAGTTCGAGGCTAGTCATTACATGTTAAGGAACCCAGTACGAGCTATATAACCTAGATGGCCCAGCTAAGAGTGGAACTGTTTCCATTTCTCAAAATTGGCTCGACATATAACTCGAAACGTTAAAGAAATACACATCATAAAGGGGAGTGTTGTAGTGAAGTGAAGACTAGTGATTCCTCCAGAGTTTACCATGAAACAGATTATCACATGTGGTCTGCTTCGTGGCAACGTTAGTAGGAATCTAACTACAACCAGTGGCGGGATGTGGTACTGTGGTGGAGCAGAAGGGGAGTGGGGAGGGAACACAACAAAAACAACACACTCGGCACGTTGTGAGTTCGGTCACGTCACAAGTCTACCTCAAGCTACAAATGTGATTTGGCAGATCGTGTGTTATTGCTGACAACGAAACGTGAACAACATGCTCTCACGAAGTGCATGCTTTACTTCTGACCGGCCAAGGGTAATGAATGGTAACTCAAGCGTAAGTCAGAGGGAAATTCTTGGCGGCCACAGGAAGGCACACCGATCACACTGCCAAGAACCACAAACAGACAACATTGAGCGATGATAGGAATGTGGATGCACAACAACCACTTCTCTTGTTAAATAATAATGCTGCAAAACATGCTAATATTATTATAATAGACTTCTCATACCGCAAAGAAAAATATCACGATTGGATAATTATTGGTGTTTCTGCTCGTCCTTATCAATCTATAATTTTTTGTGTCAAGAATATAATTACATGGTATATTATTTGCATTACGACGAAAGCTCACTGAAGTTCTCAAATTTCGCTTTATGAATTTATATACCCAAGCATAGTTATGGACTTTATACTAAAAAAGATAAGTCACACACAGCTAAACGGTTCCTTCCTTTCTACTTCATTTCCTAGAAAGGTATGAAGGGCTCAACTATTTTACCGATAGTAAGTGAGACATTACAGGACCGTCAATCATACTCATACTTTCACATCAGTAACAATTAGTGAATATTATCAATAGCACTTATACTACACATTTCCCCATCATTCTAGTCTGCAGTCAATTACAATTATATGTTCATCATTTACACATCCCACATCTACGAATCTGGTTTTTTAGTCCCATTTTTAAACAAGTCAGATATCTGGCAATCACTATAAATCAACCATCTGGATGTCCACGCATGAACCACGAGAGATGGAAAATATATTCAATATAATCCACCAACAACTGCCAGGACCTTACACGTTACCCAAAATGCTGCACTATAATTATACACCTTAGACTTATTCTCATGGAGCCGTATTCCTAGTCAGGACTAATCATGCGACACAAGAATCAAGGCTCATACTGTACATCGATACAATCTTAAGGGAACCTCACACTGAGACTTACAAATGACTCGGGATTCATCAAACTCAATCCTTTTTTTCTCCGCCGGATCGTTGAGTTTGAAAGCAAATAAACGTGATCCCAAATGACTAGGAATATGGCTATTGATGTTATCTTACAAGTGCATGTGAGTGCACTGTGAGGTGGACTGACATTAAGTGTGTGTCATGCTGGTGCCTTGATTTTTATTATTACTAAGGTGCACGTACAGTACTTACAACAGTTGTCGTGCTCGTGCTGGCCAGGTGGCTCATGCACGTGTGTGTGTGTGTGTGTGTGTGTGTGTGTGTGTGTGTGTGTGTGTGTGTGTGTGTGTGTGTGTGTGTGTGTGTGTGTGTGTGTGTGTGTGTGTGTGTGTGTGTGTGTGTGTGTGTGTGTGTGTGTGTGTGTGTGTGTGTGTGTGTGTGTGTGTGTGTGTCAGGGATGAGAGTGTTGAGAATGGTATGTGTTAAGATTTTATATGGGAGGAGGAGGAGGGCTCAGTCAAGGTTAACTTCACCACAAAGTACTATATTATGGTCTCTATTTGCGGTCTTGTAGTTGAATAGTAAAGGCGATGGGGAAAGTTTTATGATTACAGTGGTGTGTGTATCTTAACCTGGAGGACCACCACCTGTCTCCAGACTGATGCAAGTCATAATGACATCAATAAAGAATGACGAGGTATTTTCCATCAGTATAATAGTAATATTTTTATTTAACATCCTTCCTACTGATTTCAAAGCTCACTACAGCACACGCTAAGCGGGTAATCTACATCAGGGCTGACCTGTTGGGTAGTAAACCTTTGGTCAACAATAACAACATCGTTCCACACACTTAAATAAGTCTAGACTGCGTCAAGTTATGACGGAAAAGGGGAACTCAATTCAATAAGCAATTCCTATCCAGGTTAGGCTCGTGTCTTCATGCTGCCAGAATCAGGTTTCTCTTTGTGGTGAGTACAATGTCCTGAACCTTTGATTCTAGACTTCAACCTTATTCTCCATGTGACTCTTATTCTCTTCTTTATTAAGAACATGTTAGTGTCTGAAGTGCTTTATCCTGAAGGAATTTATATAGGTTATACGTTTTTATTTAGAACAGAGTAGTTAATGTGGGACGACACACCATTAGTTTCCGGAAATAGATACATGTGATGTGTTTGGGGTTCATCGTGGTTACCTCCATGAAACTTAACAATGGCTGTTGTGTATTAATCGGACACACTGTCTTTAATGGCATGAGTGTGGAAATGTGAGCTGGAGTGGCAGTGATGGTGTGTGTGATCCGCCTATAGTTTATTTTACCTAGTTGTTTTCTCGGCGGGTGATGATGATTTTGCATTAAAGAAGTGACACTCTACAATCTTTCGGTATATACATGTTATGGTACTTGATGTTTGGTCTAGTCATTATCCTTTATTCATCATTATCATATGAGCTTAACGTGTGCCATGGCAAGCTGAGAAATCGGTGCTGTAGGTATTTTGAAGAATGAAAACCTGATCCTACGATTTACGGAGAGCCACTGCACGTGAGGCATCTTTTCTGACCTGAGTTAAGGGCACTGCACTCTGGTATACAACGTAAACTGATGACTGAGTTGGGCAGACTGCTACGACTTCATTTAATTGAGTTTGGTCTCAGAGAAACAGAAAAGGTGTGGATTTCAACATGGGGAAGTTGTTTCTTACTCTACATTGTCTTGGCATACATAACAAACCCATTCATTCTGAGATCAGATACTGATATTACTAACCTAAGACTTACACCCAGCCAAATCAAATCTAACTTTGCTCAGCCACTCAGTGTGTGCACTTGCTCTCCTCTAAATGCAGAAATTGGTTTTCATTTTACAAATATATATTATTTTGACGAAAGAGGTGGACGTACTATTCAGTCCATTGCTTTTTCGCAAAGAGTATCATCAAATACATCGTTCGAGTTTCGACATGATAGTATAAAGTTTCTAATGTATTATTTAAACAGAAGAGGAAACCTTAAATACTATGAGAGAATTATAAGTCATGAACATCACCGTAACGTCCCTATCCAGGGTGTCTCGCCTGGGGGAAAACAGGGGGGAAATACACCAGTCGGTTCCTCAGTAGATGCTGTAAAAAGAGAGGAAATTTACCGAAAACAAGAGAGAAGATACAGATATATATAAAAATGTACGTAATGAAACTCCCACCGGATCCGCTTGCAGCTGGTCAAATTCACATATCGAACAGGTTGTTGTTGTCGGCCATGGGCCAATGGAAATTACTTGAGTGGCACAGGCAGCTCCGGCGGGCGCTCCCGTGACCAAAAGAAAGGCAAGCAGGGAAGGGAAAGGGGTGAGGGTGACGTCCAGGGGCCCTGCACCTAAACCCTTGCCTGGTGATATGATGTGGACTAATCTATGGTTCTGATGGCATCAACAACTACAGGACAAGTGATGGCAAGGAAGGAAGATGAAAAGATTTACAAGCTGGCTAGATAGCATGGCTACTATGTCATAAGCTACTTATATCAATGTCATACATATGCCTGTCCACTATAGTGTAATATCATTAAGGTGACTGACACATTAAGACCACTGAGAACATTGTCACAGTCTAAGACATCTGTATATAGAGACCATTCTTATACAATTATCTGAGACCACAATAAACTGTGATCACAAACAAATACCAACAAATACCTCTGACACACACAGAGGCAACTGACAAACTGACATCAGAGATACATAAATCTCACTGAGACACTGAAGGGACAAGCATCTTGAAACTCCAAACCCATAGAGAGCCTGAGTGCAAGAAACGTAACTAAAGCCCGTAGGAAACCTTGACAGATAACGAAAGGAAAATACTGAATATGCAAAATGGAATACTCTAATACCATCCTTGTGAATACTATTGTATGTGTAGAAGAATATGCAAAGCCAACAAACGTTCCACCAAGTCTAATTTGACTCTTTACTCTCACACTTTTATCAAAGAGCGTAGCGTAAACCAGTGTTTGATGTTACAGGGATTGGGGTTGATGGATCAATCACAAGTCATTAATCCAGTTACACAAATCCTTCCTCCATCAAATAATGGCAGATACAACTGAGGTTGCAGAATCCAGGATGAACCATCTGGTATATTTGTCGAGTTTCAATCTCGAAGGAACTATCAATCATTCAATCAATCTATTTATCTATCTATCTATCTATCTATCTATTTATCTATCTATCTATCAAGTGGACCTCAGACACAGGAGAGGTGTTGGGGTTCAAGGAGTGCGTCAAGTGAACTACCGAAATCTGCTTTATAGAATTTGTAAACAGAAATGATAAGCAACAACAACTACATCACTGAACTTGGGTGATTCTATATATATATAAAAAAAATATCTATATATGGCGAGAGTGGGAAAACATGAAGTTGAAAGGTGAGGGAGAACGACTGCAGGACTGGCGGTGTCTGGAAGGAGAAGGTGGTGAGGCGAGGTGCAGCCACGGGAGCTGATAAGGCGTGAGGTGGTGGTGGTGGTGGTGGTGGTAGAAGGCAAAGAAGCCACACGCCAGACCAGGCTCTTTACACGGAACAACAACTCTCAACACTTACTTTATCATTAACATCGTCTTGTAAGCCACACTTACTTACATCTTCATCGTGGTCAAACGCGTTGAAAACATCATAAGGCAGGCACGATAACAGGTCTATCAGAAACCACGATTTCAAATAGTTCATTCTTATGATTTTGGGGTCGGACACCACCTCGCCGCCCGGGCCGACAAAGGTGGTGTGAAAGTTGAGCACAATGTCTATAAAGAATATGACGTCCACTATGGAATCCACCACCAGGAGATACACGTCCTCCGAGGTCTTGTACTTGAAGGCCACGTTGTAGGGCACCATGATGGCGGTGTAGAAGGTGAGACAGAGGATCACCCAGTCCCATATAGCCTGAGGAACACACACACATTACAATATGGACAAACACACACTCATTACAATACAGTAGGTCCAAACACAAACTCGGTACAATACAGTAGGTCCAAACACACACTCATTACAATGTCTAAACACACACTCATTACAATATGTTCAAACACACACACTCATTACAAAATACATCCAAACACATACTCATTACATTATGTCTAAGAACACACTCATTACAATACATCCAAACACATTCTTTACAATAGGGCTAAAACACAGGTATTCAATCATACAGGATACAATGTTTACAACAACTGATTATAGTTAGTTAGGTTCGTAATATAAACAAACACATATACCGAACACGTACCGTAAACCTCACTCTTCCTTAAATTTTTATAATATGAAAGATATAGTAAAGAATAATGAGCCATTCTAAAATTACTTATAGTGTCGTGAACAAGGACTCGTCTTAATTGGATAGCATACATTTACATTGGAGGCTACTGATTCCTCCAAACTAAGCAAAGATATACAATAATGGAAGAACACCCACTTTAAGGACCCTGTGATGTAGTCAGAAAATTGCTTGTCAGAAAATTGGAAGGTGTCTGTTTCGTGGTATAGACAGGAGGAATCAGAAGCCTCCAATTATTATACACGAACACTGGGTCCTTAAGGGGGTAATTCTTTTTTGTTACTTTGGAGTGCCTTGATTCCTCTAAAGTAAGACAGGAAACAGGACCAGATGAACAAATATAATGAATGGTGTTCTGTTGCTTGGAATAGCTTGGGGGATTCAGTTGCTCCAGATTTACCAACACAAAATTTCTCCCTTAATACAGTACTGGATGGAGGAGGGGGACTCACCTTGAAGGCACAGTAGTGGAGGAGGATGTGCGGTGGTGTCTTGGGAGCTTCCTGGCGGTACTGGGGCATCATCGCTGTTCAGGCTCATCATCTGGTGCCACACATCATAAGTTATCATCCGACCCTAGTGTCTCAATCCCTCTTCTCTCCCTTTCATCATTATCATCATCATTTCTCTCTCTCTCTCTCTCTCTCTCTCTCTCTCTCTCTCTCTCTCTCTCTCTTCTCTCTCTACTCTCTCTCTCTCTCTCTTCTCTTTCAATCATCATCATCATAATCATCTCTCTCTCTCTCTTTCTCTCTCCTTTATCATCATCATTATCATCTCTCTCTCTCTATCTCTCTCTCTCTCTCTCTCTCTCTCTCTCTCTCTCTCTCTCTCTCTCTCTCTCTCTCTCTCTCTCTCTCTCTCTCTCTCTTCTCTCTCTCTCTCTCTCTCTCTCTCTCGTACTACATTGTCTTATTCTCTTTACAAATTACACATTCACAAACTCATACACCTCACTTGCCTTACAGACACTTATTACAACATCAACACACGTTCTGTCATATTCTCACATTGAAAGCAGCATTTGAAAGATATTTGTTTTGTAATGCTTATACATGATGTTATAATTTGTTTAGTAATGCTTATACATATTACAATTTTTCTTTCCTGACTCTCTTTTTGACGTTATATATGAACAGACGAAAAGGAAATCTGAATCTCTTAGAATTTATAAACAAAATCAATAGTATACAGTATAGTTATGTAAATCATGCACATATATCTTTATATATTGTTTTGATTAAAAAATTATAATATAATAATAATAATTCTGTATTCTCTTCTACCAACACATAAAAGGTGTGTGTGTGTGTGTGTGTGTGTGTGTGAGAGAGAGAGAGAGAGAGAGAGAGAGAGAGAGAGAGAGAGAGAGAGAGAGAGAGAGAGAGAGATGAGAGAGAGAGAGAGAGAGAGAGAGAGAGAGAGAGAGAGAGAGAGAGAGAGAGAGAGAGAGAGAGAGAGAGAGAGAGAGAGAGAGAGAGAGAGAGAGAGAGAGAGAGAGAGAACGTACGGTAAATTGGGCCAACTTACGTGTGTAATGTATGTGTGTGTGAGGAGAAAGAGAGAGAGAGTACATTAACTTGTGTCAACTTACGTGTGTAATGTTGGACTGCTTGGCAACATCCTTCATAACAGGGAGGTGTGATGAGAACTGTGTCACCAGCACCGACCGGCTCCGAGTCACCGACCGGGCCAACTTGGCGAACTTGCTCAGGCCAGCTTCACAGTGGAGAAAAGGAAAAAGAGGGAGAAAGAAGAGGGGTGAGGTCGGTAGGTAGGTGGGACAGAGGCAGGCAGGTGGGCGGGCGGGGCTGGCTGGCTGGGGAATGGGGGGGGGGGATGATAGGTCAGATGCTCATGCTTGCTTGCTTGTCTGACTCTTTGGCTGCTTTGCTTTGCTTGATATTCTCAGCCTATGATCTTCTCTTTTTTTTATTTACTTTTTTTTTTTTATTACTAGCATCCATCCATATCTTTCCTTGCTTCGCGGTGTCACTTTAAGTTTACTGCTTACCTAACACTCTCAGGCTTATCATTCAGGATTCACACACGTGTACGAGTATAAACAGAGACTGCCGTACACTACACTTTAAAAATTTATCAAGATGATGCAAATGTGAACCAAATACTAATAATTATGCAAGACATCATTTGTAAGTATAAGAAGCAGAGCTGGCTGAGAGTGTTAAGTATTTTCCTAGTGGCTATAAAATGTGACTTTGTTTTTTATAACCAGTGCCTTACCCACCACCACAACACTGACCAGCCCAGTAGAACACGCTTTTATTATAATACACTTGTTGGTAATTAGGAGACATAATAGTATATCATGGTGTGAGGACTAAGCATACAGCCTCCCATCTTAGAGACTAGAAATAATGAAAGCATAAGCCAAAAAGTGGGAGACCATTGCTTGTGACATGCTGACTAGGAGGGTTAGTGAGTTAGGGAAGGCGAGCTAAAGAGGGTGTACTAGGGGTTGAGTGCGGGTCAGGTGACGTTAGGTCAGGTAGGTCATGCCCGGGTAGGTAGGTAGGTAGGTAGGTAGGTTGGTAGGTAGGTAGGTCGGAACTACAACATCTGATATGCCATTGCAAGGTGTATCCTGCTACCCAAGACTACCGTGGTGATAATCTGGCAACTGTATGGGATCATTGAGATGCCTGATAACACCATAACAGTCTAAGGAGCTGTACGAGAGTCCCACTTGCAACGTGTGTCAGAGAAGGGAGGAAACTACGGTGTGTGGGGCTACACTATCTTTCTCTCTCACTCCCACGCCTACTTGGTAGAAAATCACGTACACTGTACAACAAAAAGATAAAACACACACAGGCAGCCCAGGGTCCAATTAACACCCTTCAGGGAAGACAAAGTTGTAGTTCATATTTATTTACAAAGTTAAAAAAAAAGTACAGCATACAACATCAACGCGGGTCACACTGAGTTAGATAAGTAATCGAACCTGGATATTAAGGAGGTTTATGCAGGCGCCTCACCTCAAGCAAGAAAAAGCATTATGATTTAACATAACTTTAGTTGGCAGAGTTTGATTTGGGCTGGAAGTAAAGCATTTTGTAAAATGCAAGTAAGTTTAAAGAAAGGATACATTAGAAAGGTAGAGTTAGGTGGGTGTGAGAGAGTGTCAGGATAAGGCGCCTGCCAGTGAGTCAACACAGACATTAGGGAGGTGAGTGGAGGGATATGGTCACTGGGGAGTTGAGAAGAGCGTGGCGGGTCGGCGGGCACTACGGGCGCACACTGACACGAGCGGGTTACACACAGGAACCGTCCACAAGCACCACCACAACAAATATCGCCTTGGCCTCCAACACAGCGCTCGCCCCTCCTCCTCCTTCGCCTAAACGCCGCCAGAGCATCTTAGACAGTGCTGAAACAAAGGACGCACTGGCAAGGATATCAGGTTTGATTTGTAGCCACTGTGAAGGCAGGAGCCATCATTCATACCTGCCATATTCTCTTGATGGAAACATTTGTTTCTTCGTATCGTATTTACTCTGAGACAAAATTTGAAAATAAAATATTGTATTTACATAATGACTCTACTGATGAATTAATCAATCAAAGAAGGTTCCTTCTGAGTGCCTCGGAGCATTGATAATTCTGGTATCACACCTGACGGTGGTCTGTCTAGGTATGGTCGGTTAAGTGGCAGGGAGGCTCTGGCCAGCAGACTGGAGGAGGAGGAGAAGTGTGTTTCGCAGTGGTCAGTGGCCAGACGCGATTAGCGGTACCTACATTTGGTGGGTAGCCTCCCTCCCGAGCTCTCCGTGCTGTCCGAAGCTGAAATAACACACACGTCATCACCTGTCCACCCAGGACCCTGGGTTACACTGGTGTCCCATCATTACTCCAGCCACACACATACTCTCCGCCCACTCTCGACTCACCCCAAACATCTCCATCAGTTTTGAAAAAATGACCTAATTTACCAGTCAACAAGAGAACTACCTCAGGCCAGCCACTCACCTGCATGCCTGCCTGACCCACCGTTACTAACTTATTGTGATATAAGGAAGGCACACAGTATCTATTCATTATGTAAGCTACTTGTTTCATCGATATATTGCATGAAAGTATGAATATTTTTGGGAACAGCTCAAGGCGTCAACATACCTTCATTCATCTACTTTGATCACTGTAAGTTTATGAAATACAAATGTGTCACTGGCAGATGATCAAAGTCCATCATACGTGCAAGACAAAGCAAGTGTAATACTAATGCATATCACTCAGTCTGACTCTCATCTACAGATATTTGAGTAATCTTACTTTTGACAAGAAT
Source organism: Petrolisthes cinctipes (assembly GCA_033782935.1). Lineage (NCBI taxonomy): Eukaryota > Metazoa > Arthropoda > Malacostraca > Decapoda > Porcellanidae > Petrolisthes > Petrolisthes cinctipes. The sequence goes on along the minus strand of JAWQEG010003066.1, from coordinate 25,585 downwards.
GCAAGACGATACTGTTTGTTTTTGGTGCTGTCAACAACTTCTCAATGTCTACAACTTCAATCTACGACTGTTCAGGCCAGTACGTATTACTCACTTTATCATTTTATTTGCCTCCAGATGTAGTTGACTCTGAAAGACTGGTTGCTTCATACTTGCCTTGCCAACATACAGTAGAGTGCTTACATTCTGAGTCGTAGTTGAAAATAAAGAGTTTTGAACAGGATGTTTGCACTATGGGGAGGTATGTTGTTGTCTGAGCTGTACCTTCACCAACCACCTCCAGTAGAGTCACACAAATCATCAACCACACTGTATTGAAGTCTGCTGCCAAGACCTAGTTTGTACAGCAGTCCTATAGGACGCCACACCAACACTACTGCACCACATACTTACCTTGTCATTCCACTTCCAGGCTACAGAGTTATGGGTATTTCAGATGATGAGCTACACCTCAGGGTTCCGTAACTTGCCTCTGATAATGGTACCATATAGTCACAACCCAAAGTTTTTATCCCTCTTGACTACGAAAACGACAGTACCAATAACATCTTGTTTTACGTCAATAAAGGATGTTGGAACCCATGGGAATGCGGCCAACACAATGCTCCTTCTGGTTCGGTATGAGTGCGACAGTTCCCAGACATCACCAAGACAAAATCTGATACAACTTTGCACTGAACACACACCAACCAGCCCTCTAACACCCTACGCCACGAGACTTTACTCTGACAGTGACCTTAAGTTCCTCCCAGAGCTAGAGAGGCGCCCAATCCTGGAAGTGTGACTCCAGTACTAATGAGAAGCAGCAATGAGTGAAGGTCACAAATTACAAGCAGTGATTTCCACATATCTCCAACTCCGTTTAGCATTGGAATAAATTACAAATTGAACGAGTAAACATGAAGAGTTGTGTCAGCTGCCACCAAAGTTCAGTGAAGCTGCTGACCTTTGGTTTATTTTTCATCCAGTGTTCGATACTCATACAGGACTTGGATAATAAGTAAAGTTTACTATGAATTGCAACATGTATGGCAGTGAAAAGCAAACGGATATTTCACCAAGAGGAGTTCAGTGAATGAAGTTCCTGTTGGCTGATCAAAATGTTTTCCTTGTTCATCTGAACATATCTAGTATTATGATTGACTGATTAATAAATCACATTTTAGTGTTGTGAACTATATTATATATCACATGTAAATGGAATCCTGCTGCAGGGAACAAGAGTACATTGAAATGTATTTCTACCTTATTGCAAACAAACTATAAACTACGATGACAACTGCAAACCCTTCTTATCCAATAGTCTTACCAAGTCCAAATAGTTATGACCTGTCCTAGCAAATCAATGATCAACACACCTCACCTGACTTGACCACTCCACCACCAACACACTTGACCTAACTAACTAGACCACCCACCCTACCAACACCACCCTTACAATAAGACCTAACCTGACCACCATATACCACCCACCACCAGTACAATACATCACATTATACAATTAGAAATACACATGATAAGATGGATTAGTGATGTGCAATTAGCGAACTACCTTTCAACTACGACAATAACAAAAGACAGGAGGGAGAAAATGTACACAAACACCATCTCTCTATTAACCATCCTACACTCCCAGGCTCGGCAAACGCACACGTGGCGTCATTCACGTACAGATTATTTAGTTTCGTTTGTGGTGAATTTTGTAGGAAAGGTGTGTGTGTGTGGTTTTTTTTTTTTCAAACTATGCCAGGAAACAAAAAAATTCACCACCATTCATGTTATTAAATGGGAATTATCTGTTTCGTAACGTGGTGTCATATTCAAGAACGTTCGTGGTGTATACGATGGTGTTGTACCGGTGTGATGGCTCCATAGAAAAAACAAAACAACAACAGAGCCGTCGTATCTGTACCACACCATCGTATACACCACGGCTGTTCTTGAATACAGCCCATAGTCTGGAGGATTCAGAAGAACTCTAATAACTTTACCGTGTCGAGCCTGAGAGTGTTACAGTGTTATGGTGTTATGTTGTGGATGAATTGGATGCTACTGATTCCTCCAAACTGCACCACGAAACACAGCCTCTTAGTGTACAGTCGGCCTCAGAAATTCGTACACATAGCATTGGTTAAAAGTGGTCTTTAGTTTGCACATGCTGTAAGGATAATTCTGCTGACTGATTCAAATATTAGCCAAATAACATTACTAGGAAATTTTGGTGTTAGGAAAGTAATGTACTCTAATTTCTAGTTGTTACGAACCCTTGTTGATGTCACAGTGATGTATACGAATTCCTGAGGCCGACTGTACATGCTGTTTTGTGGTGCAGTGTGGGGACCTCATTGGCCCTCCAGTTCGTTGACAACAGATGACAACAGACGTCACTAAAACAACGCTACTAACAACATCAACACAAACACCAATAATGTACACTGTGACAACAAATGAGACAGACTGTATACCCTACTGCTGCTACTACTACTACTACTACTACTACTACTACTACTACTACTGCTACTACTACTTCGGTTAATAAAGCTAACCTTAAAAAAAAAATCATAAAAAAAATCAAATAAAAATAACAATAATAATAATATTAATAATAATAATAATAATAATAATATTAATAATATTGATGATAGTAATCGTAACGAAAATAAAAAAAGAATAACAATTAAATAAGAATAAATTGGCAATAAAAGGCAACTTCCGTTTCTATAGAGGCAGCACAATTGGTTATTTGCAATTAATAGCAATTTGTTCTTTTGAAGAAAATCGAGTTAATCTGTGACCTGGAGACTTTCACAACTACACAAGTGCTATTACTACCAACACCACATCTGTGACCACAACGATCAAAACACAGCAAAGTTTTTAATTTTAAACCTAGTTATTTTCATATAATAACAAAATAAACTCTAATAGAATTATTTATAGGATGTAACAATGTCTTCCATTCCAACATTAGATGAATTTAAATCTTGGATATAATTTCTTCTTCCTTAGACACTATGCAATGTTTTGTACAGAGACAGAATAAAACTGTGAAAGGAGGAGGTGTGACGCCCTTGACTAACCCAGGTGTTGTGTGTGACTAGAGGACTAACAAGACCAGGTGAGGTGCATTTCATCTCTATCAACAACAGCCTTCAGGACATCAGATCTCTAATACACTCACAAAGGACACATCCATGAAGATGGGTTTGTGGTGAATGGCTCAGTAGCAGCTAAAACTGCTGCATGCTGGGTGCAAAACACTTACCACAACCTCAATTGTGCTCTTATGTGGGATCTACCTCGTCTTATAACACTCCCATGTGTAATGTGCAAAGGTGAGCCTCAGGGATGGCCAGAGTTAGTGAGGTGGTGACGCAACACCAAGATGCACTGCCAAGTGTTAAGTGCTACACAATATTAAGGCTAAAAACAATATTGGGCTAAGTGATAATGAGAGTAACACCTACTTATGTTATTGTCTATACACACACACACGCACAAGCACACACTTTCACCATATGTTACAGCATCACCAGATAATAACTGGTAAAAATCTTTATCAACAACAGAAACTGATCGATCTGAAGGGTGTTAAAAGGAAGCTGAATAGTACTGTAAAGGATAAACTAAAACATAAGTTAGTAACTACTCCGTCCTGCCTGGTCGTCCGTGTACTCTGGACGAGTATCTATACACATGCTGTTATAGATTCACTCTCCTTGAACAGGCGGACTGTAGGAAGCCACCACAGCAACTACACCATACAGCCAGTTAAGCTCTCCCAGTGTCGTAGATGATTGGCTCCTAGTGTGTTCCTGGCACACACATACACAGCCCAAAAACTATAGACATCAGAGCATACCCAAGGGTCCACAGCTTTCCTAAACGTACTATGCAGTATTATACTATTAGATTTATAGCTTGTGGATCTATTAATAGAATATGTAAGAGAATTGGGGGTCATGATAATCTACTATGTTCATGGAGAGCAATATTCTCCACACAAACAAAACAAAATAGAACCTCGGAGTGTAGATGTCTTATCCGATCATTACCAGTGACTTTCCAGGTAAGAAGGTTACCATTGAAGGTGGTTAATAATTCTACACACACAAAATAAATGGCTCAAGCTAAATCGAAGAATAATACTGGAATATCGTTCTACAAGACCACATAATATACAAGGTAGTCAGCCAGCTTGGTCCTTAACTTGCACAGCTGAAGCAAAACACAATGTCACACTCCATCCAAAGTCCGGTCCCCCTGTAAGGCTTATAGCACCAGATAAATATATTGTAGTTCAGGGCTTTGGTGTAATTATACTGTACCCCTCAGTCAAGTTTCTGATCAACACCAAACTACAGAGCAAACAGAACAATTATTATGAAAGACTGGTTGTCAAATTTTACTTTACTTTTCCATGTTTTTAAAGACGTAGATGGAATGAAAGGCCCAGATATAGTCCACCAGTTCTATGTTTAAACTACCTCACCAAAAATATGATAGCAAATGCATACAGTACTGAAAAATGTCAACTAAGCCATGATTGTGTTGGCATAAGCTTTTCAAGATGCTAGGTTTGATATTCTTCCACAACAAAGCGTAGACGGGGATGAGCAGAGGATTGTACACCTACAATATACGAGCTGCAATTTCTTCGTTCAACAATATCCTCTGACCGATAAAGTAACATGCTACCCTTGGCTTCCATGTCATCAAAGTCTGAGTAGGGGAAAGGGGAGAGGGAAAGGAGAGAGGGAAAGGAGAGAGGGAAAGGAGAGAGGGAAAGGAGAGAGGGGAAGGAGAGAGGGAAAGGAGAGAGGGAAAGGAGAGAGGGGAAGGAGAGAGGGAAAGGAGAGAGGGAAAGGAGAGAGGGAAAGGAGAGAGGGAAAGAAGAGAGGGGAAGGGGAGAGGGGAAGGGGAGAGGGGAAGGAGAGAGAGGAAGGAGAGAGAGGAAGTGGATTGGTGAAGGAGATAGAGGAGATAGGGGAGGGGGAGAGGGGAAGGAGAGGAAGGACGGAGAGGAAGGAGAGGAGGAAGGAGGGAGGGGAAGGAGAGAGAGGAAGGAGAGAGGGGAAGGAAAGAAGGGAAGGAAAGAGGGATACCGAAACTCTGGATGGTGACTGACCACAACTGTCCAACCTTGAATGCTGTCCTCGCTACCTGCAGTCCTTATGGGGATAGTACACGTTTGGTACAGTACATTAGAGCACCTTAATTCATCCAAAAGTATGCCAGGAAACACGACCGGGTTAACAAAAAAATTAATGGTGGCTTGTTGCATGGAATAGTTTGGAGGAATCATTTGCTCTAGATTTACCAACTCAGTACTACCCCCTTAACTAATTCAATCCCACCACGTTTCTGGAAGGCCTTATAATTCACTACAGTACTTATTTACCGTTCTACACTGTGAGGAAATATATCTCTTTCTTTATACCTGTCCTCTCATTTTAATCTACCTCTCTATCTATTAATTATTTTATCTACAATAACTACATCATTCTATCTATATAACTAATATCTATATCATTCTATCTCTATATTATTATCTACCATTTTATCTATCTATCTATCTATCTATCTATCTATCTATATAAAACCTCACAGAATGAAGGTCCTACTTATCTATCTCCAGTAACTTAATTTTTTTCATCCCTGGTTTAGTCCCCTTGGTCTGTAGTTCACCTCGTCCCTCACCCCAGTCCTTACCTCGGGAGTCCTCTGCTTCTATGGGCTGCTTGAGAGCGGTGATGTCTCTGAAGGTACACAGAAACAACACCACGATGTCCTTCTCGTTCTTGATGGGAGCGATGTGGAGGAGGAGCCATAACGGGGTTCCTGCAAGGCAAGTGGTAGTGGTGGTAGTGTGGTTAGTGGTGGCGTTGATAGTGGTATTGGTGGTGGTGGTGGTGGTGGTGTGGTTATAGGGATATATGTAGTGTGTGTGTACAGTGTGTGTGTGTGTGTGTGTGTGTGTGTGTGTGTGTGTGTGTGTGTGTGTGTGTGTGTGTGTGTGTGGATAGTTACTAGGGTGTGTGGTGTATCCTATAATAGTTGGTGTAAGTACAGCTAGTATAGTGCCAGTATATAGGTGTGAATGTGCTAATATTGCTAATGTGCTAATATTGTACAATGGTGTGTGTGTGTGTGTGTGATATTGGGACTCCTAATCCAGTGGTAGAGAGTTTGGTAGAATGTGATGTGGGGATTGAGTGGGTATTGTGTTGGAACTATTACAAAAATTTAGTATAGCGGCTGTGATGGGACTCTTCTATTTAGGGCCTCTTGGAAGCATGTGTGAGTGTGTGTGTGTGTGTGTGTGTGTGTGTGTGTGTGTGTGTGTGTGTGTGTGTGTGTGTGTGTGTGTGTAAGTGTGTGTGTGTGTGTGTGTGTGTGTGTTTTGTGGACACTGTGAATTATGGGGATTATGTGGTGATTACTTAGGGAGAGTGGTGTGGGAACCTAGTATGTACTGTGGGACTGTGTGGTGATTATTTAGGGACACCGTGGTAGACTGTGCGTGAGAACATTTTCGGAACTGAGTGGGACCCATTGAAAAAAAAAAAAATATATGGGAGCACTTTAGGGACTGTGAGAACAACTTAAATACAGCTGGGACTGATTAGGGACAATTTTTAGACTGTGGAGGATTGATTGAGAACTGGGAGGGGGCTGAGTTAAGGGGGACAAATAGAAGTATGCTTTAGGAATTGTGTGTGGACTAAGAAAAAAATAAAGGCTATGTTGGATTTGAGGAGACTGAATTCTCAATGTGGGGTCACCATAATATCCAATGAAGTGAGGCCATGGGAAGGGACACTACTGTATCATATGTACTGGTACTGTACAATGGATTGTATGTAGAGGGGACTGAGGGGGTGTGAGTGAGATGGGGAGGGGGTGAGAAGGTATGTATGGGACTGTGATACGTATACAAGACAAAAAAAAAAAAAAAAAAATACTATGGGTCATGGACTAGGAGATGATGATGATGATGCTCGGTACCATGGATCATATTCGTGTTTGTGGATCCATCGTGCCAGTCATCACCATCATTAATATCATCACCTAGCCCCCTGACCCTTCTTGCATACGGCCCTATGTGTGTGGAGGGGACAGTCAAGGGGACTGAGGGGACACAGGGATGGGGTACACTAATGCTATAAGGGGGTGCGAGGCATGGCGTGGTGTGGGGCCTTTTGATGCTGTTGCTGGTGGTGGTGGGGGTGGGGGTGGGGGTAGTGATGGGGGGTGACATTAGCTGTGCAGGGTGGATGGGCAGGTGAGTGGGTGGGTGGGTTGGCAGGAGAGTGGGTGGAGGGGCAGGTGGGTGAGTGGGTGGGGAAGGATCTATAGTCAGCTGCTGAGGCGTGGGTGTGATGGCTACTTGATGATGGTCAGTGGGTTCGTTTAATGACGGAAGGGAAGGCATTTAAAGGATGGTGAGTTGATATAGGATGTGGTGGTGATGTGGTGGTGATGATGATGGTGATGGTGGTGGGATAACATTAAGGTGATTTAACTTGATGATGGTGGATTGGTGGAAAAACGATGGTGAGGTAACGACGACGAAGGTATATATACAGGTGCTGATGGTGACCAATGATAACGAATGACTAGAGGCCGTGGGTACGCTCATGGTGAGATGATGGCGGTGGTGAGATGGTGAAAAATGGTGACGAAGTAATTGGTAGGATAATGACTGTGGTGGTGTGCAGTTACGTTCACTACATATTCCCTCAGCCACGTCTCGCTCCTTCAGTTGGTCTGCTCACTTTCTTAAAACGGCAGTGAACTCAGTGAATGTTGGCAGGGAACTCAGTGAATGTTGGCAGTGAACTCAGTAAATGTTGGCAGTGAACTAAAAACTCAGTAAATGTTGGCAGTGAACTCAGTGAATGCTGGCAGTGAACTCAGTAAATGTTGGCAGTGAACTCAGTAAATGTTGGCATTGAAAAAGTAAATGTTGGCAGTGAACTCAGTAAATGTTGGCAGTGAGCTCAGTGAATGTTGGCAGTGAAAAAGTAAATGTTGGCAGTGAACTCAGTAAATGTTGGCAGTGAAAAAGTAAATGTTGGCAGTGAACTCAGTAAATGTTGGCAGTAAACTCAGTGAATGTTGGCAGTGAACTCAGTGAATGTTGGCAGTGAACTCAGTGAATGTTGGCAGTGAACTCAGTGAATGTTGGCAGTGAACTCAGTGAATGTTGGCAGTGAACTCAGTGAATGTTGGCAATGAACTCAGTGAATGTTGGCAGTAAACTCAGTGAATGTTGGCAGTGAACTCAGTGAATGTTGGCAGTGAACTCAGTGAATGTTGGCAGTGAACTCAGTGAATGTTGGCAGTGAACTCAGTGAATGTTGGCAGTGAACTCAGTGAATGTTGGCAGTGAACTCAGTGAATGTTGGCAGTAAACTCAGTGAATGTTGGCAGTGAACTCAGTGAATGTTGGCAGTGAACTCAGTGAATGTTGGCAGTGAACTCAGTGAATGTTGGCAGTGAACTCAATGAATGTTGGCAGTGAACTCAGTGAATGTTGGCAGTGAAAAAGTAAATGTTGGCAGTGAACTCAGTAAATGTTGGCAGGACGACACTTGACAAGTCACAGATCATGATTAACATCTGACCTCATTTAGAATTTTTGTTTATCTCAATCTGCATAAAGTCAACTGAAAGTCCAAAATATGAAATACCTATAAATCTGTACAGGCAAATATGGCTTGCTGTAATTGTGACGGTGAAAGAAATTAATGGCATGGATAGTTGATAAAGTAAAAAGGTGACTACATGAATAATGGGTGAAGGTGATTATGGCACTGAGGTGACGATGAAACACAGTGGTAAATTGTGTTTAATTATATCAACTAATTTATAATGTAGTTGAAACGCAGTGGTAGGCGGCGTGAAGTAAAGGCCTGGTGAGGTGATAAACAATGGGGATGATGAGATGATACAAGATGCCATGGAGTGAATAGAAGCGAAAAGGTTATAATTATGAAACTCCCTAACACTTCTGTAGAGTGTTTGCGTCGCCTGGGGTGATTGATGACTCTTATATAAAAAAATGAGGATTCAGCAAGGAGATGGACACTGATTGAACTTCGGGTAATTAACATGGAGTCGAAGTGATCATCTCTCTTCTATTCCCGCTGCCAAATTTTTACGATGCGATCCCAGTATATAAAAACAATTAAGGGAGACACATTGCTCTACGTGTGTCACTTTTAACAACCAGGGAGAGACACTATGTTAGTCAGGAGAAGATTTAACACCAGCCGCTCACAAAAACTACTCTCTTTCGAAAAATGGATGGAGTGACTTCGCAAATTTAGAGTATATGCTAAATTTTTGCCAAACTCACACAAGTATGTACAGTTGGCCAAAGGAATTCCTACACAGGCTATAATATGGAAAGAGAGGTCATTCATTATTCTGGAAGTACTGTACTAAATGGTTTACTAAATGAGTCGGTAACTGCATAACATCAAACCTAATGATAATGTTGTATTGAAGTTACATAGTCTTACATTTTATATATGTTGTAAGCCCTCGAAAACATGAGTGTGTGTAAGAATTCTTGTTGCCAATAGTACATGGTAATCAAAGCAACCATAAAAGTATCAAGGTAATGATGTCAAGCAGTTGGTGATATTCAACGTAAGGAGAAAATGTCTGTTATTTCTAAGAGTATTATAAGCTCTGTAATAATTCACCTGCTGCGAGTCGTTTTAGTATACCTTTTCAGATTTTTTTTTTCCACTCAGCAACACAGTCTAAAAAAGAAATTTGGTTACCTGTCTTTGATTTCGACGCCTCAAATGGCCTCTATTTAGGTTTATTATTTTGTCCTCCAACACCAGCTGCCACAGACGTGTTCATGGTGGTCAGCCAAACCTAAGAACAGCTATTATTTAAGGGGGTAGTACAGTGTTGGTAAATCTGGAGTAACTGATTCCTGTAAACTATTCTAGGCAACCGAGCACCATTATTTCTCTTAATCTGGTCCCGTTTCCTGACATACTTTGGAGTAATCAAGTTAGTCCAGTATATCAAAAGTGTACTATCCCCTTAAAGTTCTCTAGTCCTCGACACGAAATTACGTCCTATGAACTGTCTATAGCATAACAAGGAATGTGAGTTATGAGTTGCGGAAAGATAAATCAGAGCTACCGTACTGCTAAACATTATAATTTCAAAGTGGTTCCGAAGATCTTGACTTCATTAGAACTGTCAATATTATAAATGGGGACTGAGATTTATACGAGAGAAGAAACACGAATGAGTGCAAAAGCCAGCGTTATTTTCTTGCGTATATATATTTATTTATGCAGCGCTTGAATGCAGTTAATGTTCTCTACCAACCCATACGGTGAATTAAACTTGCAAGCAAAATCAGCGTTCAATCAATGAGACGCAGGTGGCGAAGCGATAAATAATGTGTTTCATTCCTGAGACAGACATTACCGGCGTTCACGGCTTAGGCTAGTGAAGGTGCAACAAGGATGAAAAGTGTACTGAAGCGAGATGATAGTGTGTGAATGGTGACGTTGGGAAAGGTGAGAGAGAAACAAAATGACAAGAGTGAACAATACTGAAAAAAAAAAATTATGAATGAAGATGAAAGAATACCGTCCTAGGCCGGGAAGACCCTGTAGGCATGGTAAGACGTGGGAGGAAGTGATAGAGAAGTGGAGAAGCAAGCATGAAGGCAATAGAAGGAAAGGAGGGATTGCTGAAGATGGGGTACTCAAACCCTTAAAGGCCTGCCCACACTTCACTGCAGACAAAACTCCCCCAAAGGAACACCAATAAATAAAGTGGATAGAGAGCGATGCGATAAATGTTATGTATGTATGTATGTATGTATAATGAAAGACTAAAAAGTAGAGTGAGAGGGGCATATGAGTTAACACTTATGGTAGAGGTTTATTCAGGATCATATACAACGCTTATTATTGTGTGTTTGTTGCTGGCCATCTGTATTCCTACACCTTTAACGTCAAGCCCAATATTGCTTTATAACAACGATGAGATACATATAATACTTCAGGCAATACCTCACAGCATTCCTTGTAGTATTATCATTATGCATGAATATCAGAAGGTATATAATTATATGACATAAACCATATTATGTTGTTTAACTTGGATGGGCACAGAATGGCATTGGTTCCCACAATAAATCTGAGTGTGGTGGTGATGGTGTGTATCGAGCGTGGCCTATCACCATGGCAACAGCACTGTTCACGGTACTTGTAATTACTCTGCCTCGGACTGAGCCTAACCCAGCGCCCCTCCCTACACGCAAAGGTCAGACATAGACCCACTACATTCCCTATCCGTGACACTCCCGAACCTCGCCGCCTCCCAGACATGAATATGAGTCTCTTGTTGTAGTTTATAAGGCATAGACTTTATTTCATCGTTTTGTGTAATTATTTGAAGGTTAACCATTTTAGTAAGACCATTCCTCTGTACTTATATACCCTGGCGAACCACAACCGAATATAAGGGTAACTGACAGTTCCTCGAATCCACGTTGTTAATGTTTCCCTTCCAGTAAGTATACAGTGTGATGAAGGGTTGTGCAAGATAATGATTTTCTTTGAAATGAAACAGGTTGAAAAATTACAATGGCGTACAGTATTTATTTCTAAGTTGCTGCTGAAATGCATGAGGTGCTTGACTATGATGACTGCAGAGGTACAGTCACAGACAGACATTAGTTTCATGCCTCTTCCTGACTTTTAAAGTGAAATATACAATATGTACACTACAATATTATATTCAGTCGTACGCACGTGATTTTTTACTTTAATAATCGTAAATCAAGGGACCATCTTTACTGCCAAAGTACACACATCCAGGAAGGTGAGACCAAACCACGAGTGTATCAGAAGTCCAGTTATTACGTGGGTAAAGAAAGAGGCCAAGGATGAATTACCGATGATGAGACGGTGTGGCCACAAAGCCAAATTACACCCATCACATACTGAGTGCATAGTTACCTGTCTTAGATTTACGAGTACAAGTTCTTCTGCATTAGAATTGGGTCTGTGATGGCTGGCCTTTGTTGCAACGGCACGCGATGGAATACCGTTCACAGGTCCATTATATACCTTCCTACCCTCCCTTAATCTTAAACGTGTTCAATTACAGACTCTTGAGAGATTGAAACTGCCTTAAAATCATAGGTGCTGCTGTAGTTTACCCGTACGAGTAAGAATACAGTCTATTTGCGCCGGGAATATGGTCTAAAGTTCGTATTTCCTCCTCCTCATTATATCCTCCTTTCTCCTTCCTTCTCATTAACTCTCTTTTCCCTTCCAGATTAATCCTTCTTTCTCGTCTTATCTTCTTTCTATGTTTGCCTTCTTCTTCTTGGCTGGAGGAACAAAGCCTGGGTTACCTCCACACTATCCACTTACCCAGAGGAACAAATTCGATTCAGGAGGTAAACAGGGACGGACGTTTATGTGTCACCGAGGAGGAAGTTGGCCATAGTTTGCCAGTCAGTGACCAACTTTTTTCCCTTTTTCCTCCTCAGGTTGTCTTCCTATTCTCTGTCTGGCTGTCGTCTCTTTTACTGGTGAGAGAACAGTGTGTGTGTGTGTGTGTGTGTGTGTGTGTGTGTGTGTGTGTGTGTGTGTGTGTGTGTGTGTGTGTGTGTGTGTGTGTGTGTGTGTGTGTGTGTGTGTGTGTGTAAAAATAGGTATGTCTGTCAACGCTGGGTGGTTGTCGTAGGAGTTGAACCTGCTATACAGTCAATTTCAAAAGTCTTGTTCCCTTTCCCGTAGGATGGATAACTCTGATATTAATAGCATCGTGAATGAGAACATGAACTCTAAAATTCATCAACAACTCGTAAAGACGCATTTGTCAGTTCCCGGTACTACGAATATCAAGAAGTTACCATCACAGAGTAGACGCGACAGGACATTTGAAAGTGACTGTACAGAGGACAACGTGATGCTCCATATAGTCTGTTGCTGTTCACTCACTCACTAAGTCATTATAGGGTGAGGTAGGCAGTGGGCCCTTCACTTCACTCACACTTATTACTGGTCACTACATACTTAATTAACAGGGCCACAGCAAGGGTCAAAAGAAGGGGCCTTATTAAAGTGGACCAAGTACTACAAGAAGCAGCAAAAAGGTTTTCACAAAGTAGACATGACTGGTGGGTTGGTGGGTTGGTTGGTTGGTTGTCATTTACAGAACTTAAGGGGGAAATTTTGTGTTGGTAAATCTGGAGCAACTGCATCTTCCAAACTATTCCAAGCAACAGAACACCATTATTTTTTTATAGTCTGGTCCTGTTTCCTGGCATACTTTGGAGGAATCAAGGCACTCCAATGTAACCAAAAAGAGATTACCCCCTTAACATAGTAAAAATAAGACGCGTATTAGCTCATCAAAAATCGCGATGAGAAAAGTATATTGCGTCTCTGGTGTCGAGAGAAGTCATGCAGGGTGATAAGAATACTGCAGAACTGTCTCTTCATTCCAGTAGGGGGGTCGCTAGTACAAAAGAAAAAATTCGCTGTTTGTCTCTTAAAATTCTGGAAGCCAGGCTACATGAGAGGTGAGAGAAGATCGAGGTAGAGATAGTATATAAAAAACAAAACAAAAAACGAAAGGTATATACCAAAACTACAAAGAGCAGAGAATAAGTATTTGAAGGTAGAGAGAGGAGATGGAGAAGGAGAGATACGCAAAGCACCTCTCAATGCAACTCTCCCTCCTCGCAGTTTGTACAGTGCCTTGTCCAATGGGCCTTAATAGTGAGTGACCCTGGAGAGGCAGAGGCAGAGAAAGACAGGGAAGACGCAGCAGGCAAGGGAGCTAGAAGTTGACGAATGATACAGAGATGAAGGTGTGACAGAGACAGAGGCAGAGAGAGAGAGGGTGGGAGGCAAGCGTGAGAATATTATTGTACCTGAATGATGCAGAGATGAAAAGAAGACAAGAAAGGGCAGAAATGGACGAGCAGTAAGCGAATGACATAATGAAGAGAGGATAACTAAGTATACTCATTACAGGTAAAGAAGTTCAAGTCTCTACAATAACTGATAAACAAATAAAAAACGAGAGAGAGAAAATCCAAGGGTTGAGTTATTATACTTGGACAGCGGAAAGAGATGGAGGCGAAGTGGTGAATAAGAGGAACAAGTAAAGGGAAGGGGGAAGACGGTGATATATTACACAGGGGTATATAGTACAACACAGATGTGATAAAAACAAAAAAACAAACAAATACACAAATACAGAGAGAGAGAGAGAGAGAGAGAGAGAGAGAGAGAGAGAGAGAGAGAGAGAGAGAGAGAGAGAGAGAGAGAGAGAGAGAGAGAGAGAGAGAGAGAGAGAGAGAGATTCACTGTACCTGACTTGGCTATAAATATACAAGTTAACGAAAAGAAAATTTTGTCCTTTAAAAATGCTCGTTGTAAGAAATGTAATAATATAAATTTTAAATCGTCTCTTAAACTGTCAAGGAAACAAGGAAGTATAAATAAATAAAGTATACCGGTATATTATTAATCCTGACTTAAGAATAATTTAGTTAAAGATGAATAGATGTGAGTTTGAGATAAATTTATCGTGTACAGTACATACATGAATAATCCTGAACCAGAAGAAAACGATATGACAAACATACATTGAAAATCATGACTAATTTTGAGTCATATAAGATAACATTCCTTTTTGATGTGTCATTTACATTTTGCTTTTGCAGTCTATAATTATATGTGATTATGAGACGATACAATTCTGTGCTGGTAGGGACTTGGACTGTCAGTTGTTTATTTCGGCGAATCCTTAAGGGACTCTATGATGTAGTCAGAAAATTGGAGGTAAATGGGCCCTTAAAATATTGCCACGAAACATCACCTATATGGAAGGAGCTTGTTTCGTGGTATATTTAAAGAGGAATCAGATCTCTCCAATTATGATACACGATCACAGGGTTCTTAATTAATAAAATAACTCTATGATTCCTGTGTATTGTGAGAAAATATGAATATAATGAATGTCTCCTGTTGGTGGTTACTGTGTGGGCAACTTCGACACAAACTTTGCCTCTACGTAAGTGTGTGTATACCAGCATTGATAAAAAAAATAATAGATGAGCATGAAGCCCATATACGTAACAATGGAGTAAAGGTAGAGTGAGGAGACTGAGAGAGAGACAGGGAGTGAGTGAGAGAGAGGTCAGTGACATTACAACTCACAAACTTGGACACAGCAACTGTTTGAATAACAACTCGCTCGCAGCTTGAACTGTGTTATACGCTGGATGGTGTTTCACTTTCATCTCAACACTTGCTTTTATATTTATATCTATGAAGAAAAATACCGGGGATAAATATTATAATGTCTTCTATCCCTTATTATCAATTGGGACTGCAAGAAATATATTCATGTCGAGAAATATCGTCAATAGACAGCATATGAATATTATATATGTTTAATGGTATGATATGTACTGTACGTCTGATTCTGAGTCCAATGTTTACCAACTTAATAAGCAGACTAAACATATATTCTTTTGTTCTGAGATTCTGTTGACACATACGTAGCGTCTGTCATATGTGGTACAATACATATGTAGTACAATGCAATATTTACTAAGTTACTTGGTACATACTTCGTATTTATTAAATTGTACTGAAAAAATTGGGTGTTCGGTAATCGACCTTCTCAAATGAACTTGAAAGTGTTAGTGTTACAGACCACAACGGTCTTCTTTCACTTACAATTAATCATTCCACACCGAATTATAATCTTTGAATTTACTCACAAGACAGCTAAACAACAGAGATGAAAGTTTCTTTCTGTATTAATAACATCATCTTTAAGGGATTTCTTGAAATACTGAGAAAACTAAGTACTCTTTGATTCCTTCCTTTTTCGTGTGGGTTAAGTTAAATTCCTTACAACACAGTACCACTGTAGTCTTACCAATACTCATGTTCTTCTAATAACAATAATAAAGAAGTATGTTTGGATTTATACTTGTCGTGGTATGGTATTTCGGTGAGGGAAATAGTATATATTGTAGCGTAAGAAGGAAGAGGGGAAAAGAGAGAAAGTTATACATAAAATGAGGACCAAACTATTCAGCGTAAGATAAAGCAATGGAAATGTTGGCTTACAATACAAGATAAATACACAAAATAACACGGAAGTGTAACTCACAGTCCAAAGACTGTCACAGAAACAAACCTAAGTGAGAGTACTTGAAATAACCACCAAGTCTGAGTTCGCCAAATGAATAGGTGTCTTTCAGATTTGTTACAAAACATGTGGCATTGGCTGGTAATTTAATAGAAGAGGTATTATCGCATGGATATATGAGGTGAATTAAACTCGCAGTGGTACAGAAAAATTGTGGGTTTTCTTCACTTAACCGATGACCAACGTTTCAGAAAAAGGGAAAGTAAGAGTAATCAATTATATCCTTCTTATTGATTTGTCACCCTTGTTCAAAAAATCTCAGTGAACAGCAAGGTCGGTAAGCAGGAAAGAGAGGTGGAATGGGACGAGCGGTGACGGAAGGAAGATGGAAGTCAAGTGGAGAGGTGAGGAAACGAAAACACAATCAAACAAAAAGTAACAACATTGAAATAAGAAGAGAAAGGAAACGCATATAATTATACAGAATTATGTAGGATTGGAAGAGTTGGTAAAGGCCGAGGGAAGGAAACTGTTAATGCGATTATATGGGTCAAAAGGAAGGCAAGAGCGATAGGATGAGAATGTGGAGTGAGCAATGTGTCCCTGCAAGACCCCTGTTGACGTGGGGAAGAGGGTTTAAGGAGGAGCGTGAGGACACGGTGGCAGGTAAAGAGACAGTGAGATGGTTGAACCTTGCATTACCTGGCAGTCCGCTGTCTGTGGAGAGAACAGTGGTTGGATTAGTAGAGGGGGGCGGTAGCCAACACCAGCAAAGGGCAGGCGAGGCGAGGCCAACTCTAAACTATAGATACTGGAGGAAGCTGACCTACACACGGCCCCGACACCCACGGGAACATGCAATGCCACACTAGTGATGCTCTAACACCGTCTCCAGACAACATAGAACCTGGCAGCAGGACACAGGTAGGCATAGCACTCTCAACAGTTCTCAATTACTGACTTTTCTACTTTTGGATTTCTTATAATCCTATACTTATTTTAACACTTTTGTAATCAACTATCATAATACTGTACTTGTTACTGAGGGACAAAATGCAATGTGTCTAAAAGGGTAAGTGAAGGTCTATAGGGATGTGCTGAGGCGAGGCTGCCTGGAAGACACTAAGATACTGCACAAGCCTTCCTGCACCACGACGCTGCCCGCCGCCATGCCACATTACTACACTACTGTACACCCCTCTACCCTCAAGTCTGTGTTCACCCATCCTTCCACACCACAACAACTGATACGTTCTCTTGTGTTCAGTAGGTGTGCTTCATGGATGTAGTTATTCTCTGTAGTGGTGAGGGACATCAGTGCTCAACATTATTATTATTACTATTATTATTATTATTATTATCATTATTATTATTAACACTGAAATAATAAGTGAAAGTTTCTTCAACAACGCACCAGACGGAAAATGAATAGTTAGCAACTTCATCCTGGTGACATGAGATTTCCTGGTCACATTCATACTTGAATAAACAGAACAAATTATTACTGCAATAATCAGTTTGATACAAACTTTTAACAAGAGGCTTAAACAGGCAGGTCGAAGGGTTTATAAACAAGAGGAGTTATGACGAGCATCTTGGGGTTAAGTATCACAGAAGAATTAACTCATATTAGGACCGACATGTGCCTGGATTTATTTCATGAGGTCCTTATGATGACAGGTCATGGCCTCTTTTTCCCTTGACTCTAGATGCTTTCCATTTCAGACGGCATGAATGGTGGTGATGCTTCATCATTGATTATTTTGGCTTCATTAACATCATTATGAAGTTAGTATAGTCTTTGTGTCCTTTGCAGTCATTCTTCGGCCGTGTAGAAGTGTTAGGATACATGGAAGTGCTGGCTTGAAGTACAGAGCAACGTCATATGATTATACCCAGGGTGGAGAGGTTATAAGAATTTGAACCCCAGTGAAATTCCGTTCATAATAATGAGTAATCCCTTCTGGACCTGCCTGTTCATTTATCAAGTTGGGTGTGGGTAGACTGGGCGGGCACAGACGGTGAAGGCAGCTCAGGGACACTCCCACAACAATAAGTAAGACAGGCGTGGTTGCCCTCACTGCTGTCCTGATTACAGTGCACCCACAAATTTAATGCACACATAATATCTGCGATAATCAATAGTGAGGAAGGAGACTTGAGTGAGTGAGTGGGTGAGTGTGTGGTGCGGACTGTGAGGCCGACAATGTGGGCGACCCAGGCACGTATGAGGCTTGGCTCAGGCAATAAATAATTACCCGTTTTACTCTTGGAAGGGCCAAAATACATCTTAGTATCTGCAAAGGAGGCATAATGGCAAGCTTGAGAAAATGAGCGAGAAGGGAGAGAGAGGGGCTAGACCAGCTGGGCCGAGTAGGGCTCTCTCTCTCTCTCTCTCTCTCTCTCTCTGTGTCTGTCTGCTATGAAGGGGA
The DNA here is from genome assembly GCA_033782935.1 of Petrolisthes cinctipes. Classification (NCBI taxonomy): domain Eukaryota; kingdom Metazoa; phylum Arthropoda; class Malacostraca; order Decapoda; family Porcellanidae; genus Petrolisthes; species Petrolisthes cinctipes. Next base: position 6,971 of record JAWQEG010003066.1, on the reverse strand, counting down.
AAGGGGGTCTCTCTCTATATTCAGGGAAAAGGGACATTGGTGTTTGTCTCTTAAGGAGAAGAGCTAAAGGGTTTCTTTTTCTCTATCTTTAAGAGGAAGCAGGTGAGGGGGGCTCTCCATCTATGAGGAGGAGAGAAGGTGAAGGTGGGGGACTGTTATTCTATCTCTCGGAAAGGAGAGAGTCTATGATATATGAATCTCTCTCTCTCTCTCTCTCTCTCTCTCTCTCTCTCTCTCTCTCTCTCTCTCTCTCTCTCTCTCTCTCTCTCTCTCTCTCTCTCTCTCTCTTATCTTTGGGAGGGGGTCTAGAGAATATTATTTATCTTTTAGGGGAAGCGATTTCTTGAAAAGGGAGAACAGGTGTCTTCCTACCCCATCAAAATTTATTTGAATGGGATAGAGGAAGCTATCTGTATTGGGAGGACCTAAGCTATATGTCTCTATATCTTCTATTTGTTAGGGAATCGCTATCACTAAGGGGGCTAAGACGATTTGTCTCAATCTTTCAATAATTTTTCAAGGGAAGAGATATTATAAAGCAATTCTCTAAAATTTTAATGGATTGTCTAGTTAATCTCTCTTCCCATCCATCTTCAGTCAGGGGTCCAGATGGAGAGGAAAAATACTGTAAAGTCTTTCTTTAAAAATATGGGTCTCTATCTTTTTTGGAAGGAGGGAGGTGGTTTAGATGGAAATAAATACTGTAAGGTAGTTTTCTATCTCTTAGTGGAAGTGGTAAAGGGATTTTTTTTCTATTTTGTAGCGTTAATGGGTCCAGAAGGGAGTTAGGATGGGTGGAATTAATGGGTGGTGGTGGTGGAACTACTACCAAGTAATGGGATGGGAAAGAGGAAGGCAGACCATTACATAAGGAAGGTGGCCCAGCAGTGAGTCAGGAACGTTTCGAGGTTAGGGTCGTCTGGTGAGTTGGTGGGTGGGGTTGGTGGGTCGTCTGGTGGGTGGGTTGGGCTGGTGGGGTGGGTCTCCTACAGTTGTGGTATAGTAGGTGATGGTGTGGAGGGAGGGGAGGGAAGTGGCTGGTGATGGTGTAGGAGGAGGGAGAGAATATGGGTGGGAGGGAGGGAAGAGGGAGGTGATGGTGTGGGGGAGGGAGGGGAGGGAAGTGGCAGGTGATGGTGTGGGGGAGGGAGGGAAGTAGCAAATGATGGTGTAGGAGGAGGGAGAGAATATGGGTGTGAGGGAGGGAAGTAGTAGGTGATGGTGTGGGAGGGGGGGGGGAGAGAATATGGGTGGGAGGGAGTAGTTAGTGGTCATCGTTTTGGGGAGGGAAAGTGAGTATGAGGATATATGAAAGTGGGTAAACGACGACGAGTGAATGAGTGAGTAAGGTAAAGTGGACAGAAGATGAGAGTAAAGGGGTATGGCAAGAATACAGCCGACAGTAAGTTAGTGTGGTAAGAGTAAGAAGCTTTATGTGTGTCAGTTAAGATGAGTGAATTTGGGACACTGAGTATATTATAAGAATAAGTACAAAAAAAATAAAAAATAAAAACGAGTCGTGTGTGTGTGTGTGTGTGTATACTAAAAAAATAAAAATAAAAATAAAAACGAGTCGTGTGTGTGTGTGTGTGTGTGTGTGTGTGTGTGTGTGTGTGTGTGTGTGTGTGTGTGTGTGTGTGTGTGTGTGTGTGTGCGTGTGTGTAAATGTGCGAGGCAGGATTGAGAGTAAGAATGAAAGATGGATGGAGGAAGGAGAGAAGGAGGGGGATGGGATGAAGGATTAGTAAGGCGAATTAAGTGACAGAGAAGGAAGGGAGGGAGGGAGGAAAGGAGGCTGGATTGGGGTACTGGAGGATTGGAAGAGTGATTGGAATGGCAGGGGAAGGATGAGGGATGGGGAGGGATGGGGGGTGGATGGGTAGATTTATTGAAGTGACAGGGGAGGAGGGGATAAGAGAGGGAGGGAAGTAGGAGGTAAGGATTGAAGGGGAGGCGAGGCTTGGCTTACTGGAAGGCTGGTAAAATATATAATGTAACAGGGAAAGGGAGGAGGGAAAAGGAGGAAGGGAGGAAAGGCAAGCAGGAATGAGGAAAGGAGGGGATGGAGGTAAAGGGAGGAAGGAAGGAAGGTAAGGCAAGAAGAGAGTGAGGGAAGGAGGGATGGATGGAAAGGGAGGAAGGAAGGAAGGAAGGAAAGACAAGCAGAGAGATAGGAAAGGAGGGAAAAGGAGGAAGAAGGAAGGAAGGAAATGCAAGCAGAGAGATAGGGAAGGAGGGAAAAGGAGGAAGAAGGAAGGAAGGAAGGGCAAGCAGAGAGTGAAGGAAGGAGGGATGGAGGGACTGGTCTGCTGGGCTCTACTATTCCTTGTACTGTTCAGGCATCTTCATACATCAGGCTACGTGGGAGGTGTACTTATAAAAAAAAACATACTGAGCTGTTAACAAGTATCGCTGAATGACTGGGTGGAGTAGTCATCATAATTATAAGAATATTGGTTTTATCTTGTCCTTTGGTTTCAAGATTGTTACTTTAAAGACTGCAGACAATTATATGGTACAGATTTAAACAAGCTTAAAAACAAATGTAGGAGATAATTCTATGGAATTAATAATATACAAGGCAATTTATGTGCATTAACGTATGTACATTTCGCTACAGTACAGCAATAAAATTGACTGAAAAACAAATTTAACCAAAGCTAAAATATCTTGGAGAAGAAGACATGTTGATTGTAATAGAAGCGAGGAGGAGGAGGTGATGGAAGAGCCACATTCATATCATTATAAATATATTCCTTGTCCTCACCACCATCACTGAAGGACATTTTTTTTTTTTTTTTTGGGGGGGGAGAGCAAAACCGAATCGAATCATCACAATCTGTGTAAACTTGGTCAAAGGGGCACTTGTGGGTTAGTTAGTTGTTGATATTCCCATGCAAACGTATATTATATGGTTGATGTTATGAATGACTTTAACAACATCGTAACTGTGCACGTCATTATCAAGGGGATATTAATGAATGTGACATAACATAGAGTAGACGTAACACATCAACAATATTTCTAGCCCATTTCAGGATATACGTATAACATCGATTGTCCTTTGCATACTAAACAGATGAAGTTACCCCCATCATGACGAACCTTTCCACATGAACTTGATCTAGTGATGAAATACCCCTGACACGAAGCAACTGGAACTTGACCCCCTCGCCACTTTGAGCATTTTACGAAAGTATGGAATATGAATGTGGTCTTCAGACTCTCTTCCTCCTGTACACTTGTTATTTTCTTACCAGTCACTACAGCGATACGTTAATTAATAATAAAGGAAACTCGTGATGTATGCCTTTCATGTGCTAGATGTTATTTTGATTGGAGAGGGTGCCTTTTTCTTACATTTTCTGTACAGTATTATATACACAAACTGTGGGTAATCCTCACTATAAACCTTAAAGTTAACCATCAGCTGGCCCAACTGCTGCTTCAACCAAGTGCCGTACAATATATCATGAAATAATAATATGTTTACTAAATTTTTTTACCGGGTTTATGATTAGTAAGCTACTTTGATAAAACAAGTCTTAGTACCTAAAAGGTTAAATAAAACCACTTGGACACCTAGCCAGCAGCATCACTAGTAAAGGAGAGAGGAGCACTGAGAGGCTGAGGGTGACCTGAGGCCAGCTAGCACCCTCATTCACCACACAAGAACACGAATACAGATTCAACTTACTCAGGCTCAACATTACCATATAAAATATTGTTCACACATATGTGAACTCCAAAAATATTTACAGATGAGAGCATAAAAGCTGCTGACCAATCAATGAGCATATAGGCTGCTGACCAATCAATGAGCATAAAAGCTGCTGACCAATCAATGAGCATAAAGGCTGCTGACCAATCAATGAGCATAAAGGCTGCTGACCAATCAATGAGCATAAAGGCTGCTGACCAATCAATGAGCATAAAGACTATTAGTCACTCAGTGAACACAAAGGCTGCTGACCATTCAGTGAACACTAACTATGCCACTGAAAAAGCGTGAATGTAAACAAGAAAAATATGTAGAGTGAAAACATACTGGTAGTAGTGAATGAGAGTGTATAGCAGAGGGAGCAGTGAGAGTAGAGGCTGTGGTGGTGAAGTGTGTGTTTGTTATGACACGTGTGACATCTAAGGTAATAATTACTCCTTACATTCACCTTCCTGGTACACTCATCTACTTTATTGGTCTTCTCACACACTCTTCATTGCATTATTATCAATCTGTAGTTATTATCATTATTGATATCATTATTATGTGTTTTATGGTTATTCATATATTTTTTTTTATTAAATAGTAATAAAATTAATTGAAAATACTAATAAAATATTATGTAGTTATGTTTGCTATAACAGAGAAGGCTCTTATCCTATATCTCAGATATCAGATCGTGGATGACTATATATAGCACTACAGCCTAGGAAGGGAAACACGACCATTATAGATGTTAAATTGGAAGGGGATATGATGCCTGGTGACTGTTGTACATCAGGTCACATTGCAGCTAACCTATCTTCAAGAAACATATAAATATAAAGATGTGGAGAGAAATATGAAAAATCTATAATATATCCATGGAGGGTATTTGTTAGTAATACTGATAAGTTATAAAAGTGGCAGGCCAGTAGACGAGTACAGGAAGGTGGATGAACAAAAAGGTGGTTGAACAAATAAGATGGTGGTACCGATGGCAGCCACATTAGTATCTTAAATAATAGAGAATATCTAGTGCCAGCAGCCGTAACTCTCCACACTCACAGACCAGCCTCCTCTACAGCAGCCTCCACCACACACTGTCATCATCACACTTACGATTCTTCCCTCTCTTGTAGAGGAGGATCTCGAACTGGTCCTGCTGCTGGTTCTCGAGGCACTGTTCTATCCTGGAGATGGTCTCCTTGTCCGTCAGCTCCCCGTACATGAAGCTGCACCGACATGACTTCTGCATCACCTGTTGACAGACGGAAGGAGCAGGTGTTAAGGGGGGGAAAAGATACTGGTAATACTGATCCCTTTAAGAATTAACTATATGTTCTCTCTCTCTCTCTCTCTCTCTCTCTCTCTCTCTCTCTCTCTCTCTCTCTCTCTCTCTCTCTCTAGATATATATATATATATATATATATATATATATATATATATATATATATATATATATATATATATATATATATATATATATATATATATATATATATATATATATATATACACACACACACACACAAAATATGTTTATTCTGAATGATCAAACAGCAGCATTTCTCTGTAACTCAATAACATTTAGCAGGTAACAAGCTGGAGTTCCGGTTCTCCATTTCAGCCTCGGTGTGAAGTGTTATACTTCCTGCCCCCCCTCCCCTCCCCTCCCGGCCATCCCCTCTGCCTCCCCAGTAATATTGCACTATAAATGGGGTATGGAGCGCTGTGTTCCTGTACGGACCTGACAAACAGGTGAGGTGTACACGTACTATACATTCACAATATAAAATTCAGTGTCAGTGTGTTTGGCACAGCACCATTCTGTGAGTGGCATTATATAATAAATAATAACTGGTAGACGACACACTGACATCCATTATTCTCGTTTAATTATTATGAATGAGGGTGAAGAATGGACAACATTCACAGTTAGCGAACGAACACAAACAATCATGAACGCTGCTTGCTTTACTGAACTAAATCGCTCAGTGGGGCCGGATTATGATTATTGAATGGATTCCAGTGTCCCTGAAGTGTCAGTGAATTATTCAATAAAACCATGCTATGCTATGAAGGCAGTGAATCTGGTAGTCACCCACAAATAAATTTTCTGGCAACTGTAGTCAAACCTCAGTCACTGAAATCTGCTTGGATGATATAACTAGACAACAATGTATAGTTTATCAATAATGAATGAAACTTTGGGATAATATATATGTATACGATTTCATACTCACGACACCACCGAGCATTATGATGTTAAATCCAGAACCCGGACACCTGCCTCAATGCAACATCTCACGCCTATTCAACTAATGGTATATAGGTCCTACTTCCTCCCTTCTTCTACCACCAAAGAAATACGAGTAGGAGTGTATTCTCCTCTTAGTCCATGAAACTTTGGATGTACAAGAAGTCAGTAGAAGGCTGCAGATTCCTCAATTTGGCTATAAATGTTGCATAGGCGGTATATTCTACCTTGATGATTAATAAACATATAATATTTTCAGATATACCATACATACATTGTTCTGAAACGTATTTATATTTGAGTTAATATACAAAGCCGCAATTCATTTATGATACGCTAAACAACAAAATAACACCGAAGGTTACACTGGCAGTTCGACAAATTAGTTCTAGATCTTTATTGATTCCCTATGCTGGCAAAAAATAAGCTTGAGGCTTAACTTTATAAGGGAAGAGATATTTATAAACGGTAAAAGAATACTGCTCCAGCCTCCTCTTCATACGACAGGGGGAGAGAAAAGAGAGAGAGATTTATTGATGGTGGATAAACAAATAGGATAGAACATAGATAGACAGATTAAAATAGACGACAGATAAGCCGGCGATTACTCCTACATCAGTTGGGATGTACATTTGCCAAAAGAGGAATTGCGACAACCATTGATAGAACTTTAAATATATTAATGTCCATAGTTGTTTGTAGGGATCATAAGTATGTATTACAGAAGGATATGTATATTTCCTTCTGTATTACATGCTTATAGACCCTACAAAATAGTTGTGGATATTACTATGGTTAAAGTTTCATCAAGATTTGTCGCAATTCCTCTTTTGGCAACTGTACATACATACATGATGAATATAATGTTGAAATGCTAAGTTACAAACTATTACAAGTATTTACAACCCAAACAATACGAGTGAAAATGAGTAAATGAAGAGTAATTTCTTATGATGGTTTACTGTGTTATTGAATTGCTAACCAAGTATTGGGTTAAGGGAATCAACCTT